>JAJPUD010004426.1:956-40088 GCA_023553655.1 Myrmecobius fasciatus | reverse complement strand
GCAGGCTATAACACACAGGAGGAGCATTCCTATTGGTCAGAATGTGTAGATAGACCTGCCGTGGCTTTATACGAGATTTTTTTTTTTTCACAGAGGTCTTATTCTGCTTTGGCTTCCTTCCTATGGGTAATAGACTGGTTTTTCTTTTTAAACTACTTTGCCAACAAGCTGGTACATGCCAGACAAGTCTTTACTGGAATCAAAATGTTACAACGGTTCTCATACTGTTGTACACTTGGGTTTGTGCCCCAACAGTACTGATATGGCAATCACAGAAAAGGACATTGTACAGTCTAAATGAAAGCCTCTCCTCAATATGGTGTTGCTGTTGTCAGCATTTCTTCTATGTGTGAAATTGTTCAGTTTGGAATACAGTAAAATACAATTGCTCTCGTTTTCATATATTACGCCAGTTTCTTCAGAAAACTGGTGTTTGGTAGAAAAAAATACCGCACTAGCTATCAGAAAACTAAAATAGAATTTAGTTTTAATTCTCTTCTGCAACTAATTTTCTGTGTCACGATTTTCTGTGACAAGTCACAACTCAGTTTCCTCACTTATAAAATAAAAGTTACATTAACTGATTTCTTCCAATTTTCACATTTTAAGGTTCTTAGAAGCGAAATTTACATGAAAACAACATTGTAAAAGCAAACAATTTTGAAAGACTTAAGAGCTCTGATTAATGTCCAACCATAATTCCAAAGGACTAATGATAAATCATGCTACCCCATTCACCTCTTGCTAGAGAGGTAATGGATTCAAGATATAGGAAGAGCTATAGCTGTTTGGGCATGGCCAGTCTGGAAATTTCTTTTGCTTAACTATGAATATTTGTCACCTTGTTTTTTTTCTCAATAAGGGGGATGGGGAGGCGAGACGAGAAAGCAAAATTTTGGCCATTTAAAAAAATAATAATAATTAATAAAAGATAAAATGTTTTATAGAATAAGTGAGAAAGTCTAATGGGAGTTGATGAAAATAGCCATGTGATCTCTAGGGATCAGTTCCAAAAAAATAGGATTTCATTGGACCTAATTAAAATCATCTTTACACAATATAATCATCCCAATTATTTGGCATTATCAGGGAAAGAGATGCCCTGTTTGAATGAGTTTTCCAAACAGCTGAAGTTTATTCTTTCTATTCTTAAAACATGATTTTAAAAACATTCACAATAAATGTTTTTAATATATTGCTTGCTTCCCTATCTTTGAAAAAAATATATAATTTAATCTTTTTGTTATGATTCAGAGACTTAATGATGAACATCAGTTACTAAAATTCTATGTCCTTAGCTATAATGGGGTGTAATATGGTGATGTCTGAAAGTTCTATTATAGAGTGTAGGACTGTGTGTCCCTGAATTAAATGGCCCCAGACAACTGGGCTTTGCTGGTGAATTTTTTTTTTCCTTTTCCTTTTTGGTTCATTGTCCCTTCTTACAACTTTACCTTCTTAAGCAAACTTCCATATCCCTGACCTCTTCTAAAGTGATTTAAATAAATATATTCTAATAACTGTTTCACAAATGCTATTAATCCACAACAAATTTTATTTAGTTTACAAAAGTCCTACAAGCCAATGAACTTACTCTATAAAACACATAAACTTAGAAAACTGACTCCAACACATGCTGGCTCCTTATACCAGCCTCCTAAACTACTGAGTTATATTAGAGGAATATTTGAAAGGCAGAGAAGACCAAGGATCCAAATTTAGATACTCAACTGCTATTTTGGATCTAATTTAGCAAATATTAAGAACCTACCATGTTTAAAATATTCATGCTAAGCCCTGAAAACTCAAAGGTAAAAACAAAACAACCTCTGTCCTAAAGGAACTTAGATGCTTTTCAGATAATATTGTATTATGCATTTAGGTACATGGCTAAAATACAAGGTGGAGGATGAAGGAAGGAAAGATCACACTAGGGGATCACACACTGATTTCAAGGGAAATCATACAGCTAAAAACTATGGGTCAGGAAATGATTCATGAGGAAGGTGGCATTTGAATGGAAACTTGAAAGAAGTTCCCTTTTTTAAAGAGAAATTCAGAGAAAGAGTACTTTCTAAGTGAGCCTGGAAGTGGAATGGAATGTTAATTTTGCAAAACAGCTAGGAGTCCAGTTTGTTCAGAAAAGAGAATGTATAAACTAGATTCATGTGAATTAAGTCCAGGAAAGTTGGTTGTATCAGATAAGGGGGAATCTTGAATGTAAAGCTGAGGATTTGGATTTATCCTGCAGTTAAAAGGATATCATTGGGTACTGTTGAACAGAGTAACACTTTTGCTTGAGGAAGATCATTTTGGCAATTGTGTGAAGGAGGGAGATGGGGACAAAGTAGAAGCATGAAAACTAATTAAGAAGCTATTACAATTACCACTACTAGCATATACCCCTAAAGAGACTAAACAAAGAGGAAAAGAATTCATTTAGGCAAAAATCTTTTATAAGTGGCAAAGAATTGGAAACTGAGGAAATGTCGATTAATTAGGGAATAGCTGAACTAATTCATATAAATGTATAGAAACATAACTATGCATATAAATGAGTGTATATGTGTGTGTGTGTGTGTGTGTGTACAATATGGATTACTATTGTACTGCAAGAAATGATGAAAGGGACAGTTTCAAAGAAACCTTCGAAGACTCATATACACTGAAGTGGTGTGAGAAGAATAAAATCAAGAGAACAATTTATGCGGTAATAGCAATAATATAAAGATAAACACTTTGAAAGATTTAGGAACACTGATCAACACAATTACCAGTCAAAATTTCAAAAAGACCCAAGATGAAACATATTACTAAACTCCTGATGAGTGATAAACTCAGAGCATAAATTGAGACTTTGGGGAGGGGGAGGGGGTATGGGGATTTATTTGCTGGACTATACATGTTTGTAAAAAAAGGTTTTGTTTTTCTTGCTTTTTCATTTGGTGGGTGAGGTAGGAGGGAGAGAATAGGTATCTGAAATAAAATTTAATTTGAAAAAGAAGCTATTATAATTGTCTTGGTTAAAAAGGATGAAATATTAAACTAGGCAAAGCAACAAGCATTTGTTAAGTATTTACTTTGTGCTAGGCACTCCACTGAGATTACAAAAACATGTATAACCCGTGGCCCAAGGTTCACTTGCATTAGATTCTCTCATTATTGGTGGAGATGAACATCTTCCCCTGTATGAGGGATGGGAGAGAGTTGGTGAGAAGCAGAAGAGCTCTAACCTTCACTAATCCCTTTTGAAACTCTTCAGAGCAAGTCTACTCTGGGGACTCAGTGGGTTTTGAGTCTTCTTTGCATTCTTCAAATGTTGGGTTACTTTGGGCACTTCTGGGTGGAAAGCTCTAAGAGAGAAGATGGGAAAAGCCAAAGAAGACATGGGAAGACATGGGAAGACATGAGAAGAGCTGGTAGTCACCAGCCATGTCTCTACCACCAGTTTGCTACACTAGAGACTTTAAGCAGTATCCCCTGGGTGACATCCAGGACATTCTCTTGGGTGAGGTAAGTTATCTTTTTTAGTTCTCTTTTCTTTTTCTTTTTCTTTTTTTTTGTTTTAATTCTTTAAAAAAAATTTAAAATAGCTTTTTTGTTTTCAAAAGACATGCAAAGATAGTTTTCAACATCCATTCTTGCAAAACCTTGTGTTTCAAATGTTTTCTCCCTCCATTTCCTCTACACCCCTCCTGTAGACAGAAAATAATCCAATATAGGTTAAACATGTGCTATTTTTCTATACATATTTCCAATTTATCATGCTGCACAAGAAAAATTAGATCAAAAGGGGAAAAATGAGAAAGAAAAAAACAAGCAAACTACAACAAAAAAGATGAAAATAATGTTGTGACTCACATTCAGTCCCCATGGTCCCATTTCTGGTACAGATTCTATTTGAATTGGCCTGAATTACTTCACTGTTGAAAAGAGCCAGGTCCATCACAGTTGATCATCCTAGTCTTGTTCTCCTGGCTCTGCTCACTTCACTTAGCATCAGTTCACGTAAGTCTCTCCAGGCCTTTCTGAAATCATTCTGATGATCATTTCTTATAGAACAATAATATTCCATAACATTCATATACCATAACTTATTCAGTCATTCCTCCACTGATGGTTATCCACTCAGTTTCCAGTTCTTTGCTGCCACAAAAAGGGTTGCAAACACTTTTGCACATGTGGGTCCTTTTCCCTTTTAGTGATCTTTTGGGGATACAGACTAGTAGTAACACTGCTGGATCAAAGGGTATGATAGCCCTTTGGTCATGGTTCCAAATTGCTCTCCATAATGGTTGGATCTGTTCACAATTCCACCAACAATGTATTACTGTCTCAGTTTTCTCACATCCCCTCCAACATTTATCATTATCTTATCCTGTCATCTTAGTCAATCTAAGAGGCATGCAGTGGTACCTCTGAGCTAAGTTATCTTGTTTACAAGGAGACAATGCCTTCATTTTGTATTAGCTGGCATAGAAAGACCTATGTATAAGATTTTGCTATAATTTGGACAAATGAGTTTCTTTGCTATTTACTATTTGTGTGTGTTCATTATGGCATTTATATCAGGTGGGAAAGGGATCAAGCCTTGGATATGCAACTTAGGGTTCCCTTTCCCCCCCAGTGACAAAGTAATCAGAAGTTTAATTGAACCAAATAATATCTCCTAAATTAATAAATAATAAAGGGAGCATATAGCTATTATTCCAGCCCAGCACTCTCTCACTGAGAACAGAGCAACTTCTGGCCCCAATCTCATGCTTCCTCCCCTGGAAGAAATTAAATAATTCCTTGGAGAAGGAGGAGAGAAGTAAGAGACAAATCTTCTGCTTCAATTTGAGTCACATAGTGACAGGCCTTGCCACTGGCAAGCTCTCTCCTTACATGTGAGCCTTTCTGTACACGAACATTTTCTCTACAGGAGCAATTGAATTTCACATTTTTAGATCCAACTCAACCCTCTAGCTTGTCAAGCTCTTTTTGGATTCTACCTTTTATCCACTGTGTTAACTATGCTTTCTAGCTTTGTACTACCTTCAAATTTAATGATCGTGTCATCTATACCTTTTTCAAAGTCATTGATATAAATGGTAAATGGCATAATAATGAGCACCAATCACTAAAGAGAATTCATGTGGAGAGCTCTTGCCACACTTACATTAGACCATTTACATGTACTCCAACCAGTCTTAAATCTATCTCTTCATAGTATACGCATAGTTCTCCATAAGAAGAGTATGATTTAACTGAAAACCAGATAGATAACTTTGACTATATTAAGTTAAAAAGTTTTTGTACAAACAAAACTAATGCAGACAAGATTAGGAGGGAAGCATCAAATTGGGAAATCATCATTACATTTAAGGGTTCTGATAAAGGACTCATTTCTAAATTATATAGAAAATTGTCTCATATTTATAAGAATTCAAGCCATTCTCCAGTCGATAAATGGTCAAAAGATATGAACAGACAATTTTCAGAGGATGAAATTAAAACTATTTGTAGTCATATGAAAAGTTGCTCCAAATCACTATTGATCAGAGAAATGCAAATTAAGACAACCCTGAGGTACCACTACACACCTGTCAGATTGGCTAAAATGACAGGAAAAGTTAATGACAAATGTTGAAGGAGATGTGGGAAGGCTGGGACACTGATGCATTGTTGGTGGAACTGTGAACTGATCCAGCCATTCTGGAGAGCAATTTGGAACTATCCTCAAAAAGTTATCAAACTGTGCATACCCTTTGACCCAGCAGTGCTTCTATTAGGCCTATATCCCAAAGAGATCTTAGAGGAAGGAAAGGGCCCCACATGTGCAAGAATGTTTGTGGCAGCCCTTCTTGTAGTGGCTAGAAACTGGAAACTGAATTTATGCCCATCAATTGGAGAGTGGCTGAACAAATTATGGTATATGAATGTTATGGAAAATTATTGCTTTGTAAGAAACGACCAGCAGGACAATTTCTGAGAGGCCTGGAGAGACTTGTATGAACTGATGCTGAGTGAAATGAGCAGAACCAGGAGATCATTATTCACGGCAACAACAATACTATATGATGATCAATTCTGATGGACATGGCTCTCTGAAACAATGAAATGTTTCAAGCCACTTCCAATTGTTCACTGAAGAAAGCTATATACACCCAGAGAAAGGGATGTGAAATGTGGATCACAACACAACATTCTCATACTTTCGATTGATGCTTGCTTACATTGTGTTTCCTTTCTCTGATATGTCTTTTGTGTAGATACGATTTTTCTTGCACAACAATGATAAGTGTGGAAATATGTATACATATATTCAATTTGTCAAGTATTTTAACATAATTAACATGTAGTGGATATCCTGCCATCTAGGGGAGGGGTGGGGAGTAGGGGGGAAAAATCTGTAACAGAAAGCTATGTAAGGGTTAATGTTGAAGAATTACCCATACATATGTTTTGCAAATAAAATAAAATTTAAAAATAAATAAATAAAATTTAAAATTTAAAAAAAAGAAGAGTATGAGATAGATACTTTATCAAAAATCTTTACCAAAATCTTACCAAAGAACTTTACCAAAGTTCTATCTACAACATTTCCTTTGTTTATAAATGTTGCAATCCTGTCAAAAAAAGAAAATGCAGATAGTTTTGTATGATCTGTTTTCAAAACCAAGCTGGCTCTTTGCAATCACAGCTTTCTTATTAGTTGTTTATTAACCTTAACCATCTCTTTAATAATCTGTCCTAGATTTTTTTTCAGGAATTGAAGGCTTATAGTCAAATTATTCTAAGATTAAAAGTGTAGAAGGTCATTTCCCCACAAAAATAAGGAATTTTGGTTTTGGGGCAGATTTTGGAGGAGTTTATTGTAATACAAAAGAATTCATGTTTATTTTTTCTGAGTCAGTCTTTATTCAGTAAAGGTTGTCTATTTTTTAGCTATTTTCCCCCTACCTTTCTTGTATCCCTTCTTGCTCTTTTTCTTCCCCTATTAGTCTCACTATGACAGGGATGGAGAGTTTTTTGGTTTAAAGCTATTAATCTTAAATTCAATGCAAAAGAGGGGTTAGCTAGCTATTCCAGGACTTTTCTTTATTGTCCCTGCCACCTGCTCACTTTGGTGTCTCTAGCTAAGTCATATAGCCTTCCTTTTGGGACACTCTCTTAAATATTCCAAATAAGGAGGATCTATTATTTTCATTATTGATTAGCTCATTTAATTCATATACCAAACTCTTTTAGACTCAGCAATAAACTCTGAAAGATGATGAATTCAGTTATGACTGTGTCAAAATTAAAGGCAAGACACCCAGATTGAGCTATATAACCATCAGTTGGAGTTTCAGACAAAGGGATGTGAAAGTCATCTGTGAAGAGATAATTTAGTGTAGAAGAAAAATCATTATGGAGAGAGAATGTAGTGGTAGAGGAAAAGAGGCCCAGAATTAGAATCTTAGAGAATACCTTTGACTAGGGAACATGGAAAAGGATGATAATAGAGAGAAGGAAACTTTGAAGAAAGTAAAACAAGAAAGAGAACCAAGAGAGAATAAAATTATAGAAGCCAAAGAATGAAATGGTATGAATGGAGGGACAAGGAAGAGAGAAGCAATAATCAGTTGTATGAAAAGCTGAAGAGAGGATTAAAGAGGATGAGTTCATTGGATTTAGCAGTTAAAAGATCACTGATGATACATTAAATCTAAAAGGTTTTGCATAAACAAAACAAATGCAGCCAAGATTAGAAGGGAATCAGAAAGCTGGGGAAAATATTTTACAGGCAGTGTCTAGTTGGGGCAACTCAAATTTTTAAACATTTTCTTTTTTTCACATGGCATCAACCTGATGAATCTCATTCATGTTTTCTAAGTTCAGACACTACCAGTGGTACAATGAGAACCTAGAATAAAGAAAGTTCACACCTTCTTTAGGAAATTTATACTATTCTCTGGATTCATTAAGGGGAAAGGAGGCTCACTTGATTTCTTTGGGTCACACTTAGTAAACTTTGAAAAATAATTTTCATTAGAGTTTAAAGGTCATTCACTAGATAATAGAGAGGGTAAAAAGCATGCAGGTAGTTGGCAACTCTAAGTAGTGGATAGTCTATCTTTTGGTAGAGAGACCACCTTTTGGGGGAATTTGTCAGTGAAAGAGGGGAGAGATAAGACCATATCTCTGACAGAATCAAGCAAAGGATTTTTATTGAAAGATAGTGGAGATCTGAATAAGTCAGGAGGCACTGATAGATAGGAGATGATAGATAAGGACAAAATAAAGATAAAGTAAAAAAAAAGAAAATGACTGGGAAAGCTTTGGGGCAGATGCTTCCCCAAATCCAGTGCTTTCATGCCATACTGCTTCTTCAGAAGCAGATCTACTTCCCTTGTAATCAGGAGACAGTATTGCTGAGGGGCATACGGACTACACCCGCAAACACCGAATGTGAAGCATATAAGTGGGAATGGACCTACCTTCCCTGCTACTTCCCTCCCCTCCCTTGAGGACTTCAGCTAAAATACTGTCCTCTTTCAGGTTTAGTCCAGATTCCAAAAAAGTAATACAAGCTAAGGTAGCAGTCTCCTTGTTTGCCACATTAGTGGCCAGGAGACAGGCTCAAGGGTGACTGAGATGGATGAAGGTCCCTAATTATAGCCCTGGTCTCAGGGAGAAAGAAGCAGACTCTAATATTGGGTGATGGGATTCCCCAGCCATATCTTTCATTACTCTAAACCAAGACTTGAGAGGTAGATGTGGCTGTCAAACCTATAGTCTCACCTCTTGGTGGAGATTGAAGCTACAAAAGAGAAAACTGGAATCCTAGATAGAATTAGGTCCCTCACAGGGTGTTGACCCTCCCTGACCATACCTTCTCGTTAATGAAACATGCCAGCTTCATCTTCTCTCTGCCTGTTATGCTTTGTCTTGTGGTGTTCAGCCTCCCAACAAAGCCAGTTTCCTCCTTAGCCACACCAGACTGATTCAACTAGATCAAGAATCAGAGTTTCAACAACATTCTCCTTCTTTCTCCTTTAAGCCAGGACTGTGACTTGGAGCTTTGACTCAAGTCCAATCCCCTTGGATTTTCCCCGGGCAAGTAAAGGAAATTGCTGTCTTTCATTTACCGCTTTCTGGAATGTAGAATTCTTCTCAACCTGTTATAAGGCAATAAGATATATATTTAGGGATGGATTCTACAAGCATTTATTAAATGTTACAAAGACAATGACAACAGTTCCTACCTGCAAGGAGCTTTTTTTATATTCTATTAGATTTAGAGCTGGAAAGGACCTTGAAGGTTGTAGAGGAGGATATTAAGACCAAGGGAGATTAAGTGGGAGAGGGTAGAAGAGGAATACAGAAGAGAAATGCCTATAAAATGTAGGTAAAGACAAAATACTTTTTAAAAAAATAAACAACAAAACAAAAAGAGAGAAGTTACATGAGCTGTTGATCATAGTTAATCCATTGATTTTGCTATTTTTGATTTCACCAAAAGAAAAAGGGTTTTTTGCCCAAAAGGCTATCAAACTGTGCACACCCTTTGATTCAGCAGTATCTCTACTGGGTCTGTTTCCCAAAGAGATCATAAAAAAGGGAAAGGGACCCCACATGTGCAAAACTGTTTGTAGCAGCTCTTTTTGCAGTGGCAAGAAACTAGAAACTGAGTGGATGCCCATCAATTGGACAATGGCTGAATAATTTATGGTATATGAATGTTATGGAATATTATTGTTCTATAAGAAATGATCAGGAGGATAATTTCAGAAAGGCCTGAAGAGACTTAAATGAACTGATGCTAAGGGAAATGAGTAGAAATAAGAGAATATTGTATTCAACAACAGAAAGATTATGTGATGATCAATTCTGATGGATGTGGCTCTTTTCAACAATGAGATGATTCAGATAAGTTACAATTGGTCTTGTGATGAAGAGAGCCATCTGTACCCAAAGAGAGGACTGTGGGAACTGAGTATGGATCACAACACAATATTTTCACTTTTTTGTTGTTTGCTTGCATTTTGTTTTTTCATTTTTTTTTCCTTTTTTGATCTGATTTTTCTTGTGCAGCATGATAATTGTGGAAATATGTGTAGAAGAATTGCACATGTTTAACATATATTGGGTTACTGGTCATCTAGAGGAAGGGGGAGGAAAGGGAAAAAATTTGAAACAAAATACTTTGCAAGGGTAAATGCTGAAAATCATCTATGCATATGTTTTGAAAATAAAAAGTTTTAATAAAAAAATAATGACCGGGAAAAAAATTAAAATAAAATTTTTTCTATCATAATGACATTCCTTATGTCTTTCCTTGGGGGACTGTGGACATAACAAATTGCATATAATAGACTTTTTCCTGCTCTGTTGATTAATTTTAGTGGATTTTTTACTTCCCTTTTTTTTCTTACAAGGGATGGCTGGGAAGAGATAAGAAAGGGGGAAGACATGGGTAAACATAAATGATACAAAGATAATAGATGTCAATAATAAAGCAGGATAATTGGAGTATTCCATCTTTAAGACTGCTAACTGCTTTAAATGCTATGATCTGGGCTTTCAAGAGCAAAACAGTAGAAATGCTGGAGGCAGGAAGAGATGGGGGAAAAAAAGAGTTATAGATTGTGGAATAAGGGTCGACAAGCAGTGAAAGTTTGAGACATCTAGCTCCTCTTTTTGAGTTAAAATGCTGACAAGTATGGAAAAAAGCCTCTAAAAAGCCTGACTTTATGGGAAGGTGGGTCAAAAAACCCCAAGAGTGAGGCCTCGGGACTAAATCAGGGATCAATTTCCAAACTGGTCCCGACCTTCCTCGGTAGGTTCTGTCTCCTACCCTAACCCCACTCGAGCATCAAAGAGCTAATTAGCCTTCCTATTTTTAATACTCCTCCCCCCAGTTCTGTAATGACTATTACAATTCCCCATGGCTTTTTATAAACAACAATACTGTTATGACCAATGGCCCCTCCTCCCCTTTTCCCTTCTTAATCCAGGAAGGAAGCTCTGGAAGCTACTGAACTACTGGGAATCTTCCTTTCTCTCAAAAAAATAAATAAATAAATACAAACATCAAGGACAACAAAATCCTGCCCAGAGCTCTGTTGGCATAAACAGCAGCCATGGCTGCCGAGGCCTCTGGGAAGATAAGGAACAACCTCCAGCTCACTCCCCTCCCCATCCCCGACCTGTTTCCCCTGCAGCGTCCCTCTCCACCAAGTGGAGAGCCCCAGCCCTGTTGCTGTGGCAACCAGGAGACGGCTCTCCCCCTCATCCACAGAAATAGCCCCAGGGAGAGGAGTTGAGGATTGAATTGCTATAATCTTGGAGCTTCAGCTGGGGGCTGGGAGCCCAGCCTGCTTGATGTGGCACTTACCCATTGGCCCAGGGGGAGCATGGTGCCTCAGAGGCTAAATCCACCTCTCCCTTCCTTTCCTCTTCCTTCTCATCCCCATCCCCCTCTCCAGCCAAACTAAAAACCTCAAGGCCACAGAGCCAAATTCTCTCCTGCTACATAGAGAGGGCCCCTGCTAGGTTAGCCAGAGCCAGATGTTGCTGCCTTTGACTACTTTAACCCTCTATGAGGGAAGGCAGCCTTGCTTAGGTGATTAGAATCAAAGAAAGGCTGCTTTTTGGAGTCGGAAATGTGATTTCTGAATTTAGGGCAGAAAAGGACCAAAGCAATCCAATTCTCTCATTTTATAGAAGTTGAAACTGAAGCCTAGGGAAATTATTAAATGACTAGTCTGGATCACACATAGTAAGTGCCATAAATTCCTTCCACAGAACCTTGACCTTGACTCCAATCCTTTTCTCCTCTCTGAGACTGGAATTTGATGATAAGCATGTATTTGATGATAATTGATGAAATTTGATGTCTCTGATCAAATTTTTTTAAAAGAACCCATAAATTTGCCCAAGAAGTCACTGGAGAAAATGTCATCCCTTCATCTTGTTACTCCCCCTCTGCCTAGTATCTACCTATTTATGTAGAATTTTAGAGATTGAAGAGAATATCTAAATTCAATTTAGATATCACCAATCCATTTCCTTCCTTTCTTCATCCCCCCTTTTATAGATAATTAAACTAAGATCAGGAAAGACTAATGACATATTTAGAACCACACACCTGATTAATGGGAAAATCAGGACAAAAAGTCAGTTGTAATACCAGGCAATGCAAAGACCCTCTGCACCCTGTGTAACTTTTCGATTTTTTCTCCTAACAAACACAAGCCCATTTATCTTTAATAATACACTAACCTCTTAGATAACTTAAGAGATTTTATTATATTTTTTTTAAAAAAAAAAGAGATTTTATTATCAAGTTGGGGGGGTATGAATGAGTTAGGAATACAGGAAGGAAAATGTTTAACACATTGCAATTTACAAAAATTCTTATTGTTTTATCTCAGTCATCACAACCAGTAGAGTATTCAATCTATTGTTCTTACCTCCATCACTCAATATTGACCCTGAAAGTCAGTTCTAATTTCATTGTTATGGACTGACTGATCAGGATTGTCTTTACCAACTTTCTAGAGTAAGGGTTCTTAACCTTGTTGGAATCTACATTCAAAGTGTTTCAAAGACTGGTAAGACCTGTCACAACTTGTAAACCATAAAGAACTCTGGGTCAAAACCTATTGATATGTTTTGTTTGGCTATGCTTATAAACTACAAAGGAAGGTTCTCTTGAGAGACAAGTCAGGGATGGGTTTGAAAAAGGGTGTCTAGTGGAAAGTAAAGGTGATGTAAAAAAAAGAGAGAGAGAAAAAACAATCAATAAAACATTAAAAGAGAGACAAAATTAAAAAAATAATAATCTTAGGCTCAAATCTCGATTCCAAAGAAGTAATGAGGAAGCGGCAGTAGTCACTTATTCCAATATACTATATGCCCAAGAATAGCTATTATGAGTTTGAAATTTTAGTCCCCAGAATTAATCAAATTTTGATGGTTTCCATACCTTTTAAGAGGAAAAAAACTAGCCCAGCCTAAGTTGGAAATGAGGGGAGACTCTGATAGATATTACTCTCACCACAGAGAAGAGTACACTAGAGATACTGAGTTATAAATCTATAATCTGATGGCCTGTGTTCTTTGCATAAAAAGATAAAGAACTAAGAGTAAGAGAAGCACCAGGCCTGAAACAGGTAGATGAAGGCAGCTTTAGGGTAAAGAAGAAAGAATCTTGCCTACTGAGAGCCTGGAGAAAGGGACAAAGTGCAGAATAAGCTTAGTTAGCCCTGCTAGTGATATGAAGATGAGGTAACCTAAAATTGCTAAACTCAATGGGGGAAGGGAACTATCATAGAAGTTAAGGTCTCTCTCTAGGCCCTACACTCTCATACCATATTAAAACCAAAGAAACAGATTCTAGTGCACTGTTCTTAAACATGGAATCCCTTTGGAGTTCCATGAACAGATTTCATGAAATTCTTTTTTTTCTTAATTTGATAAAAAGTATTTTAATGTGATTAGTTTCCTTTGTAATCTGACATTTTATTTTATACATTTAAAAAATTATTCTTAGAAAAGATTCATAGGCTTCAATAAACTGCCAAAGGGATTCATGATAGCAATAAGATTAAGGACCCTTTATCTAGAGAACTGAGAAAGACAATCCTGGTCAACTAATCTATAACAATGAAGTAGAAATGAGTGACTATTGGATCCATAATGGGAAGAAGGGAGGTAAGGAGCAACCTCCAAATGTTCTGCTGGTTGTAAAGATCAGGAATAATGCATTGAGAGTTACACCTACAATCTCATCTCAAGTCCTCTGCAACTTTCAAGTTTATAAGGAAATGCCTTTGTAAATAAAATGCTATGAATGGAGCTCTTAATTACTAGATTTATTTTATTTCAATATTTCAATGATGAATGACCTACTATGGCTACAATAAACTTTTGGTCTATTCTTTCTCTGATAATGAGCTTCTCTGTACTTAGTGTTATCTTCAGATAATAGACATATAAATTGTTGTCTAGTCCTTATTGAAAGAAATAGGACCTGGTCCATAATGGAAGCCATATAATACCATACTACATTGACCTAGCCTTCAAGAATCAAGATGGCAGTGCAAATTTCAAAGAGGGCATTTAACAGCAACTTCAAATCCAAAATGAACATCTTTCATCCTATTTATTGTATAGTTATACCACGCAGGCCAGAAATCATTTTTCTAGCCACTAGGGCTCAGAATGAAGCCAAATAACCATGAGATGTCTCTGTGCTACTTATAGCCCAAGTAAAGATTCTAAATAAAAAATTCTTAGGTCTTATAGAACCTAGAGCATGCTATGGGGTCTTTTGTTTGATTATAAAGAGTAGGACAAAAGGATGCAAAGTGCAATATCTGGAAAGGACAAAGAACAGAAGGTAAAATGAATGAGGTTTGTGGATGTCCTAATGATCCTTAACAGAGACCCTGACAACTAAATTTGATTGCTATATACCACATTCTTCCTCAGCATTAAAGTTTAAAACATGTTATCTTAACATACAAGTGGCTAGATTAGCCCGCCCAAAGCCTTTGTCTGACCATAAAAACATTATAAAAGCCAAAATATGAGATTCACCTACCATCTCCATCTCAGAGCAGAAGAGTGGGAAGCCATAGTATTCATCCACTATCAGTTTCCACAATATAACAGCATTCTGTGACACCTAAAATTGGGTGGTTAAAGATCTTCTGTAAAGAACTTTAATAAAATCCTTTTTTAAAAAATGCAGTCACCTCCATCACACAGTATGTCATCAGAATTGGGATTTATTGAAACATATTAAGTTATTATTATTCCTCACAATTTCAGTCAATACTCATCTCTCCTTTTCAAATCATGCATCGTAATTATATATACCACACATTTTGACAATTAGGATACTAAGATTGCAAGTTTTGAGATGTAAGGGACCTTACTAGTCATTTGGGCTAACCCCTTCATTTTATATATGTAGAAATTGAAGCCCAGAGAATCTGTGACTTGCCTAATGTCACATAGATGTAAATGACAGAACCATTATTTGAACCTAAGTCCAGCATTGTAATAATATTACTAAATTTTGTATTGAAGACTATAGTTTCATTTCCTAACTCTTCATGGACTATGAATTTTTATTCCCCCAAAAAGCTTATTATCTCCTTGAGTGCAAGTACCAAGCTTATTATTTTCTTTCTTTCTTTCTTTTCCCCTAACAATGAAGGATCAACACATCTGTAACTAAAGTTTGTCTTCTCCAAAAACTTCCTCTCTTATTAGCATCAATGGTGCCCTGAGTCTTCCCAGCTTCAAATTTTTGAGATCAAAATGTACTTTTTTCTTGTCTGTTATCAAATTCTGGTAATTTCCCCATAATATATCTTAGATCCTCCCTCCATCTATAAACATTTATTTTGTGTCTATTGTGGATCAGGCACTGTGTTAAGCAACTCTTTGTGGAACAAATTCTTGTTTAGGTCCTTCAGTTCATTAAGCACCTTCCTGTGCCAGACACTGTGGTAGGTGCAGGAGATACTCCTACCTATACAAACTAATTCAGTAGCTCTTAATTAGTTTCTTGCCACCAAGTTCCTGACTTCCCTATTCATCCCTCTTATAATTTCCAGTTTTATTTCCCTAAAATATTGACTTTATCATTTTGCTGCTCAGCTCAAAATGTTTTTTATTATCTACAAGACGAATTCCAAACTTCTAACTTGGCATTCAAGAGCCTCCTCATCTGGTTCCAACCTTTCTTTCCAATCCTTTCTCCCAAATCTACTATTTCCCTATTGCCACTCAAACCTGAACTCTTCCTTTTCCACCATTTCTAGTTTCCAGCTCTGCCCCTCTCTCAGTCTGGTTAATCATAAGATCATATATGTATAGATGAGGAAATTAAGGCACAGAGAAATGAAGTGACTTGCCTAAGATTACAAATCTAGTAGAAAGCAGGAATAAGCTCACAGCTTTTAAGATTTGGCCAAAGTCTTTTTTTCTCTTTCAGTAAAGCTTCACTGTACATTAATATCCTCCACCTTATTACTTTTTCATTTTTCCCAACTTGTTTTTCACTTTAAAGAAACTGCTGTAAAGCTCCTTCTTTCCTATTTTGAATGGTGGGAGTTCAGTATGCAGTAATTAACTGTCTTCTACAGGCCCCTTCCCAAGACAAAGTTTGCCAATAGTTTGTTAGATCACTTCCTGAGGGGCAGGCCCCAGCCATAAAAAGCACCAGAAGTCTACAAACTCCATCTAAATTTACAGCTCAGGGCAGAAGGTCAGAGCAATAGCTTTGTTCTTTGTTTATCTTTTAGTCTAGAAGCCAATTGCCCTTATTAGAAAAACTTTTTTTTTTAAAACAAAATTGCTGGAGGTTTTATTTTAAGGTTGTTTTCCCTCTTGAAAACAGGCTCCAACAAGCCTATTCTATTTCCTACACAGTATTATGGGGTCCTAATTACTATCTCTCTACAGAGGGAGGAAAGACTGAGGAAGAGGAGGGTGAGAGGCTTCCAGGGTAAAGTGTCTGAAAATGATGTAAGTCATGTACCAGTCGGATTGTTGCCAAATGCACTTCAAAGCAGCCATCGATTTGAACTTTGCATTGTTTCTCAGGAACCTCAATGCCTGCTTTGAATCAGAGAGCCTGGTGAATGCTATCTGCTCACATTTCATTTGGCCTAAGGTTTCAGGTTCCTTAAGTCAGGACTCAACCAAAAGTGGTGGGGAGGGGGAAGGCAGTTTCATGTAGTTGATAATGCCTGAGGCTTTAGGTGAAACCCAAAACTTAGCCACAGTTGATGAAAATCCCTTGACTGTTTTCAAACAGTATATAAAAGAGTCTCACCTCGATTATATTCTGAATCTAACAAATGAGACTTTTGAAATCATCTGGAAGAAGACTCTGAGTAGATTCTGTACTATCTATTGAGTATCTAGTTAGGCTGCTGAGGCTTCATGTATCATTTGCTCTTTTTCTGGAGTAATGAGTTTTGGAGGATTTTATTTGCTAAAAGATTGGAGAGGGGGAGGAGGGAGAAGGAGACTGTAGTCATTTGAGAATGTGTTTTGATAGCAATATGTTTTTTCTGTTATTTTGTTATTTGTTTCTGAGAAAGAAGAAGAGGGGAAGGATTAGAAGAATGTATGGGAAACAAGGGAGGGAAGAAAAGAGGGAGGGAAGGAAGAAAGAAGGGAAGGAGGGAAGGGAGGGAGGAAGAGAGGGAGGAAAGAAGGAAGGAAGAAAGGGAGAAAGGAAAAGAAAGAAAAGAAGAAGGAAGGGAGGGAGGGAAGAAGGAAAAAAGGGAGGAAAGGAGGGAGGGAGGAAGAAAAGAAGGAAGGAAGGGAGGGAGGAAGAAAGGAAGAAAAGAAGAGAAGGAGAGAGGAAAATAGAGAGAAGGAAAGGAGAAACTTGAGGTCATTATAAACATCATAATTTCCAAAATTCAGTCCAATCCACTTTCTACTTCCTGTTCATTTCTGGACCTAGTCTTCTTGGATTTATGAATTCCAACACTAGTGATTTTTGTGTGTGTGTGTGTGTGTGTATCTTTCTCCAAGTATCTTTTAACATGCAAATATTCCTTGCAGGGATGTGGATCAGTTTTTTTCCCTAAATGGCAGACAAAACTAGGAACAGTAGGGTATTGGAACACTATAGAAAGAGAAGGCTAGATAGAAGATAAGAAGAAAAAATACCCAGGAGGAAATCGAAAAATTGCCTGCTTATAATTTTGCTAGAGGACAATTCTTGATTCCTTATGATAGTGTAGCAGTGGATAAAATCACAAGGCCAGAGAGACCTTGAAAGGTTCTCCAAGAAATTCACATATTTTGAGGCATGGACCTAGAATAATAAAATTGAAGAGTTGGAAGTTATATCAAAAGTCATCTACTTCAATTCATCAAATAAAATTATTTTGTAAATCATTTTGCAAACCCTAATGTGCTACATAAGTGTTAACACCATTGGTCAATTTTCCGGAGAAATTGTTAATCCAATCTCTAGTTGAAAGATCTTCAGTGTTAGAACTCACTATCTTCTCCCTCAAACAATCTATTTATTCAATTTCTAAACTGCTCTAAACCCAGGCTAGGAAAGGGAGTGGCACCTAACTCCTCAATACCCAGAATAAAGAGGGAAGTTATCAACTTCATCAACAATGAAGGTGAATGACTTTCTGGAATCACATAGCTAATAAGTATCTGAGGCCATATTTGAATTCTGTTCCTCCTGACTCCAGGACTGGTGCTCTATCCACTGCAAATGGATGTCCCTCAAATTAAGTCTTAACTATAGAAGCCTGAAGTTTTGGGAGCAGGGGAAAGACAGTGGGCTCCAAGCTGAATCTAGAGGGACTCTGGACTCTAGACTCTAGTCAGGGAGGGTTATCCAGGGATTAAAGATGAATTAGAAGACAAAGGCAGGAAAAGATGTGGTATTTGTAGAACTTGGCCAGCTGATAATGCATAAAAAGTGCCTTTGAGATCATAGGATCTAAAACCAGAAGGAACCTTAGAAATAATTTAGTCCATCAAAGTTCAGATTAAGATGTATCTTTTGGACAAACACAATTAGGGAATTTTTTTTACTTAACTAAGTGTGTGTGTGTGTATAAATATTTAAACATATATATGTTATAATGGTTTAATTTGTCTGTCTTTTTTCAGTTGGAATAGAGAAAGATGGGAGGGAGAGAACAGATTCTGGATGATCAAAAAAATTAATTTAAAATAATTTCTCTCAGGCTTTCATTTATATAGATGAATAAACAGATCTAGTAACTTGCCCAAATTCTTGAGTCTCTTCCTATTCCAGGTCTTTCAAAAATCAGAGTCCTGAGATTTAATAGATTTTTCCCTTTAATTGGTTGCTAATGTTGGAGTCTGGGGCTTTTGTCTCTAAAGCCAGTTCCTTTATTTTGCATTTGTAGAGTTCTCACTATCGCCCATGCCAATCCCAGATGCAATAACTCTTTGCCTGGTAATTATCTGAGTAAATCACAATGATCAGGCTCTTGTTTGCAAGTCAGTGTAGTAAGTTTGCATCAGAATGTGCTTTTAGTTACTCTGTGTTGTGAATCCAGGTTTCAGAGTTTAATAAAATTGGGGTTTCTATTATTTCTGGGCAAATTACTTTGGATTTCCAATATTATTTATCCACCTAGCATCTTTTGTGTCTGCAGCCAACAGCATCTGGCAGTCCATCAGGAATGAATAAGGCTATTGAATGATGTTGGGGATTCTGTATTTCCAGGTGTTTTCATTTCATTTTGTTTTTTCAATCATTCAAACAATGCAGACAGTGAAATCTAAAGGGAAAATGGGCTGAAAAAAAATCAGTATAGATTATTAAAATTGAGAGATGTTAGCAAGGTTTTGAATACATATTTTCATTCACATAATCAATCCCTGTGAAGTCTTCATATCTGCCACCATCCACTCCCCTCCACCCCATAGAGTTTCATATATAACAGGAACTGAAACACTTGAAAATGAATAATTCTACTGCCTACCTACAGGTAAACTGGATTCTGTCTTTAAAAAAAAACAAAAAAAAAAAAAAACAATTGAAGTTGAACCTGCTAGATGTGATATATGCAGGTTCAATTTTTCAATTACTAGGTTATTCATGAAGTGAATAGGAAATAACTGACCATTTCCTTCCTTTAAGCGCCAAGGGCAGTCCCTGACATTCTTAATCCTTGAGCTTTTCTGCACAGAATGAGGAGAGAACGGGAAGAGCCCAACCATAGGCATAATAGGAGTCAGGCTGGAGACCACCCAGAAGCAGATGTAGACAGCCCATATAATATAATAATAGTTAATAATAATTGTCATTATTTATACATCTATAAAGATTTAAGGATTGTAAGAGACTTAAGTTTGCAAAGCACTTTATATGTATTATTTCATTTGGTTCTTACAAACCTGTTAAGTAGAGGCTATTTATTATTAACTCCATTTCACACAAGAGGAAACTGAGAAGACAGAAGTTATGTGACTTAAGAGTTATTATCTAAAGGAGAGTTTGAACTCAGGCTTCTTGACTCCAAATCTAGCAATTTTATATAGAGAACCACCTTTAAATTAGTGAAAGCTAAATAAATAAGTCTAAAAGACTTGCCCAAAATTATAAAATAAATCTAAAAGTCAAGTTCTAATTCTGAAATTTGCTAATTTTTTGACTAGGTGAGAGAAAGAAAACTCTCTATACACAGGCTGAGGAATTAGGATCCCTAACACCAGGAAAGGATACTTTCCCCTTTGTGGTTCCCAGAGCTCTCCTTTGTCCTTTTGTCATTAATAAAGGAACACAGGGAAATACAAAGGACAGGTAAATCACAGGTGTTTGTGTACATGAGTCTGATTCAGTCTTTAACAAAATAAAAGGAAATTGTGATAGGTGTCCTCCAGTTGAAATAAAGCAGGGAAAGGAGGTAAGGACTGTCAGGTCTTCCTTGTAATTATTTTTTCTTCAGTTTTCTGGTGAATTCTACTTGAGTGAGTGCCTGTAATGATATAAACAAAAAGCAAACAGAAACAAAAAACTCCATAAAAAACAAAAAATAAAACATGGTTTAACATTTTACTTCTTACTCCTTTAGTTTTCACCTTTCCCAAAAGCAACTGTCTATATCAAGATAGAACTGCTGGTATTTTTGGTGGCAAGGGAGAAGCCAAGTCATCCCTTTCCTCTCCTACTTTTTTCCTTTTTCTTAGATTCTCCTTTTAGTTCAGTCCTATTGTCAAAATACATGATATTTCCTTGCCTTAGGAAGTGATGAAAAAACTCCAAATTTTAAATGTGTATGGAGGTCCAGGCCCTGCTTCCCCCTAACAGAGGATATGTCACATTCATATGAAAAGAGCCTTAAAAGGACAGTACATTACAACCAAAGGAACATGGGATCATGATATTGTGAACTGTTCCTAGAAGCTCTTGTCATATGAAGCATTGAAGATGCCTCAGAAATCACTGAGTGTCTCATTTTAGAGATAAGAAAACTGAGACCTAAAGGCTTGCTCCACATCATAAAGGTAATAAATGCTCTATCCTAAAATTCTAACATACTTGCTAAATTCAACTCATTATCTATTTTACCAGCCTTCACCTAGTATTCACCTAAGGTAGGAAGCCACTAATCAATATCAAAATCCAGGTAAAATGAGAGGCAAATATTCCAGCTTTAATAACATCTTGTATTTGTACCCTGTTTTTATAAATCCATGGTTTCATGGATCAGAGTTCAATCCTTTTATGTGTCCTTTTTAATGTGTGACTATTAATCATATTTTGTATTTATACTTTCCAAAATCTTTTCACTTTTTTCTCTCATTCAATTTCACAATCATCTAATAGAGGGAAAACACAATTCTAGAAGGAAGATGTTGAAGCAAGAGAAATGAAGGGATTCATCCTGTAGCAGACATGAATCTAGAGCTTAAATTTCCACCCATCCTTCCAGTTTTGCCATAATGACCTCAAAGAGTAGTTCTATTGGTCTTATTATTTCCTTCCAAGATGGGCACCATACTTAGGGGAGAGAAGCAGAACCATAGTTATAATTTTATGCCACCTTCGGTCTTGAACAAGCTTTTCCTACTTCCTCTTTCATTTTTTTCCAACATTTATATCTTCTAATTGTATGTATGTGCCTGGTATAATCTAAAAACCATTGAAATTAGTCTTCTTCACTTTGTTTCCAAAGTTTCTTTCTATTATATTACTAGTAATTTTATCCCAAAGAGATCATAAAGGAGGGAAAAGGATCCACATATGCAAAAATGTTTGTAAAGTCCCATTTGTAGTAGAAAGGAACTGGAAATTGAATGGATGTTGATTATTTGGGAAATGACTGAATAAGTTATGATATATGAATATAATGAATTATTGATCTATAAGAAATGATGAGCAGGCTAATTTCAGAAAAGCCTAGAAAGAGTTACATAAACTGATGCTGAGTGAAGCAAACAGAACCCCTGAGAACATTGTACACAGTAACAGAATTATGTGATAATCAGTTGTGTTGGATTTAGCTCTTTTCAAAATGAGGTGATTCAAGGCAATTCCAAAAGACCTATAATGGAAAGAGCCACTCATATCCAGAGAGAGAATTGTAGAGACAATGTGGATCAATTTTGACCTTTTTTATGGTTGGTTGGTTGCTTGGTTTTTTCCTTTTTGATCTAATTTTTCTTGCACAGCATATGGAAATATGTTTAGAAGAATTGCATATGTTTTAACCTATAGTGGATTGCTTGCTGTCTTGAGGAGGGAGGAAGAAAGGAGGAGAGGGAGAACATTTTGGAACACAAGGTTTAACAAAAGTGAATGTCGAAAACTATCTTTGCATATATTTGGAAAAAATACAATAGCATTAAACATTTTTAAACTATATTACTAATGATATTTTCCATTTTTTGTTCCTCAAATCCATTTTTAAGAAATGCTCAATTGTGTAATAAACATCACAGTTGGCTTTGTTGGTGGTTTTTTAAGGTAAGGTTTGTTTTAGTTTGGTTTTTTCTCTATAGAGAAGTGATTTCATCAGTGTAGGGAATTCTCATGACAGGATAATATACCTATCCATATGGAATAGCAACTATTCATAAATTTGCCATCCTAAGGAATTGTGAGGGATACTGAGAGATGCAGTAATTTATCCAGGGTCACATAAACAGTATTTATTGGTGGCTGGATTTAAACTAAGGTCTCTATCTACTACAATACCTTCCATAGTCGTCTATCCAAATCAAACTGATTTACTCAATGTACCATACCCTACCTTGCCCAATCCCATTTCCATGCCTTACCTTTTAGCTCCACCTAACAAGTCCTACTCATTGTTTTGGTCAATTCAAGACTATTGCAAACCAGGCCTCAACACTCAACGCTTCTATTAAGTTCCTGTAGCACCTATTGCCAGTGCTTCTCATTTGGCACTTCATTGCTATCTTGTTCTTTTTTTCTTTTCTTTTTTTAAAAATCCTAAGCTTAGTGAGCACTCTCTCCAAATAAGCATTTCCATATAAAAAATAGAATGGAAAGCAGAATTATGTTTGCATTGCTATCTTGTTCTTCTTTTCTTTTCTTTTTTTGAAAAATCCTAAGCTTAGTGAACACTCTCTCCAAATAAGCATTTCCATATAAAAAATAGAATGGAAAGCAGAATTATGTTTGAAAATGTGAATTTCAATTATATATAATATTTTTAAAAGCTACATGGTAAATTCTATCTATTACTTTCACAGCTGAACTGTTTGTGTTTCCTTCTGACCTCCCTCCTTTTCTTTTTTTCCATTTTAAAAATATTTTACATGGACAACTAACAAAATATATAAAACCAAAAGAAATATCCAGATAATTAAATGGTCACAAGATAGGAATAAATATTTCCTAAAAGAAGAATTGCAAACTACTATCTGTATAAAAGAAGCTCCAAATCACTAATAATGATAGAAATACAAACCAAAACAAGCCTGAAGTTTTAATTCAGACCCAGCAAATTGGAAAAGATGATAAAAGATAGGAATAGTCAATGTAGAAGAGGTTATATACAAATAGACATATTGATGTATTGTAATTAATATTGATTGCTTTAACCATTTTGAAAAGCAATTTGAAATTAGGAAAATAAAGTTGCTAAACTGCTGATTCCCTTTAACCCAGAGATCTACTGCTGGGCATACCATAAGTGATTAAAAACAAAGGACCCATGTGTGCCAAAATATTAAAAGCAGCACTTCAGGTGGTAGCAAAGAAGTAGAAATACAATGATTGTCCAACAATTGAGGAATGTCTAAACAAATTAAGCTACATGAATGTAATGAAATATTGCTATAAGCAATCATAAATATGATGACCTCAGAGAAGAATGGGAAGATATATGAACTGATACAAAGTGAAGTAAGCAGAGCCAGGAAAGCAATATGTATGGGGGACTGGCCAATGAGCCTACTCCTTATGAGTTAGTTAATGCAATTCTGATGCATATTTTGGAGCAGATGTAATGGTATTATGGCTGGCAGAGCAACTGGGAAATAATCAAAAGGTACTAGTTGGTCAGAGCCTGCCCTTCCCTTGATTTGACTTCTTGCTTGGTGGAGTCCAGTGAGAGAAGAGAATCAATGTAGTAAGTAGGGTGAGATTGACATATTAGTCCACAATTCAATTTTTTTGCTTCAGAATTCATTCTTTCATTTTAAGTGAAGGAGATTGGAAATGGGAAGGAATGGAGTCCAGGCTGAAATTTCCAGCTAATCCTACATAATAACCAAGAAAATCAAGTGACAGCCTTTAGCTCATTGGTCACTGAGACAGAAGCATCAGGCAGCAGTGCCACAAATGGATGTGACTTTGGTGAGATTAATTCTTCATGAAAATGAAGTTAAATCTAAGCCCACTCTTCCCAGGGCTCAAAGTAGTATAGGGGACAGTATGCCATATCACCCCTCTACCAAGTGTTGGGGAGAAATGAGTATCCTGTGCTTGCTCTATCTTCAAAGTAAATATTGTTTTGTAAAAGTTAATTGACATTTATTTTCAATGAATTGCTAGTCATTAGAATAAAGGGGAACACATTGGAATAGGAGCTCAAGCCCACAAAATTTAAAAAAGACAACTCATTCTCTAAGGATATGCCCCAAAGCCTGAAGGGACAGTGTTGCCAGTGAAGCCAGTCTTGCTCTAGGAAACTAAGGCCAAACTACAACCATGTAAAAGTAAATGAAAAGAACAATAATAAAACAATTTTTAAAAATGAATGCTTAGGAATGGCAATGATCAAGCTCTGACCCAAAGAGATTTGAGAAGGAAATATCTCCCCATGCTTTGCAGAAAGAACATGGGTGTGGGACAGTACACAGAATATCAGACTTCTTTGATATACTGTTTAGTTTTGAAAAACTTTTTTTCTTTCTTCCATTCTTTCTATTAGAAATGGTTCTCTGGAAGGGAAAAGAGGGAAGAAATACAGTAGGAAAGAGAGGTACTATGAAATCAAAAGATACCAATAAAATATTTATTTAAAAATAGAAATGGAGACAGCTAGGTGGTAGAGCAGATACAGCACTAACTCTAACATCAAATCCAGCCTCAGGCACATGATACATAATAGCTGTGTGACCCTGGGCAAATCATTTAACACAAAATAAAATAATTAGAAATGATCATGGGACTAGGAAGCCATAATTCTGTCTTCAGTTCTTGACTTTGGGTTGGTTAGTTCTTTTCACTAGGACACTATTTGCTTTCTGTAATATAAAAAAAAAAGTCAAGACTAGATCATTTCTAAGGCATCTTTCAATTCTAACATTTTATGGTTTGGTAATGATCCTTTTAATTTTTCCCAGTAAGCATACAAAAGCCAATAATAACTTTGGAGATGGAAGAGTAAACTCAAAGGTAACACCATTTTGCCAGATTCAACAAATATGTTCTCAAAGTTAAATCAACTACTTTCCAGGTTGAAAACCAATACCAAAAACTGACTTCAGTTGAATTCAGCAAATACTTATAAAAAAAATAAAAAATAAGAATCTATTCTTATTGATTGTGATTCCCACATGAACAAATCACTTAACATCTGCACCACTAATGAAACTCTTTCCAGGGTTGTAGATATTTCAAGTGGTTTTTGAATGACATTCAATGCTTTCCCACATTTAGTTAGGGCTTATCACCCCAATTACAAAGATATATGGTGTCCTACAAACTTCCCTATATGAGGCAAATTATTCTAAAAACTATTTATAAAAGGTTCAACAAGACCACAGCAAGAGAAGTACACAAAAACATGACCAGGCATTTGAAATACATTGTTCCTGGGTTAATTAGATCTACATGGATTCAATAGAAACTCCATGTTGAGGGCATCTGCAAAAGCTTCACCTCAATCCCACCCTCCAACATACTTACTAGGTACTTGTCTGATGAACAGATAAGCACAGGGTAAAACGGAAGGCTTGGGGGTTTGCAATCATTTTTTGTGGCTTTCAGAAAATTGGCTCTTCTTGGTTTGAAGTTTAACTTTCTACCACACCAAACATTTTGAGCTATGAAGTGGGTGGGAAGAGAGCTATAGAAATCAAGAGTCATTTGCTTTTTGAAACAAAATATTTGAAGAAAAAATTTTTGCTCATTTGAGTGCATTACTTGCTGATGGCAAATAGATGTAAAACCTAATTCTGGAGTTCCTTTTCAAAGCTAACTGAGAGAAGTTATTGTTATTATTTTAATATTTTAAAGATATTATTATTATTTTATATATTTATTTAATAACAATTAATTATTAACAATCATATTTTAATAATTTTATTAGTGATTTAAATTAATTAATAATAAAATATTTATTAAATAAATTTTAATGAAATTATTTTATTATATATTATGTATAATGCATATGTATAATATATACATTATATATAATATAATAAAATGAAGTAGCATAATTCGTAGATAACTTTTTGGGTCCTGAGTAAGGCCTGCTCAGACACATATCAACCTCTCTGCCTCTTCTTTCCCCAGACCCTAGCCTAAAGGGAAGAGAAGAATTTGCAAGTAGCACATTCCCTCCTCTGAGAGAGACCCTTCTCAATTTTCCCCTGGGTCTTGGGGAAAGGGTTATGGTAATTAAAGCGATTAAATTCATCCTTTCCTGAAAGATAGGTAGACAGCTTAATTTTCCCTAAGTGTTAAGCATTCCTTTCATCAAAATATGCCATTTTATCAACTACTGTTAAAGAGAAATTGAAATGTGAATAATTGGACAAGAAGACATCACTCTTTTATAGCACAACAATTTCGTCAGACTAAAAAAAAAAAGCCACATTTAATAGCTGTTAAATGTTTAGTGCTGATGATCCCTAAGACATTCTTTTATATAACCCAGCTTACATTTTTCCTCTTTCATTTCTGAAATAATAATGTATAATGATAATGTTTACAGGTGAGAGGTAATATGGCATCACAAATTGAAAGCTGACTTCCCTATTCCTTATCTCCCAAATGAAAGCACATTTAGTTTCTTTGTATGTCCTTCTATAACCTCACCATCAGGATTCAAACTGAAATCCTGAAAACCTATATCCTCCTAGAAGTATTCCCTGAGCATCCCAATCTGTTCTAATCTATCCTTCCCTGAATTTCATAGCACGTATAATTTGAATTCAAAATACAGTCAGCATTTGATTAAACATTGTTTATAATTTTATGTTGCACAAGCTCAATTTTGACTTGCTACTTAGATCAGAAATTTCTACTAAGTGACATGGTTGAATTAATGTTTCCCAAAGGAGTATGCAGTAAGTTTGTTATTACAGATAGGTTATTTATAAGTAAAAAAAAAAAAATTTTTTTTCAGCTGAGGCAATTGGGGTTAAGTGACTTGCCCAGGGCCACACAGCTAGGAAGTGTTAAGTGTCTGATTTTGAACTCAGATCCTCCTGACTTCAGAGCTGATGCTCTATCCATTGCACCACTAGCTGCCCCTATAAGTAATATTGTATATCAATTTTGCTTACTTGGCATACAGATTATGGCATTCACAAAATAAAAAAAAAAACTTGCCCATTACAAATACAGTCTAACTTTGAAATACTCATCAGACCTTGAATTTACAAAAAACTCAACAAAAACAGGCTCTAACTGAAGGAAAACTACATTGGAGAGTCGCCCCACTTTCTTAAGTGTTACCAACTTAAATGTTCAGTGTGCCACAGTACCTGACTATAAAGAATAATGCCCCATGGGCATAAATAAGGAAACAAAGAAATATATAAATAAATAAGTGATGAGCAAATAGGGAAGGAAGGAGAAAAAAAAGAAACAAAAAAGGAAAAAAGGAATAAAATGGAGGAAGGAAGGAAGGAATAGACAAATGAACAAACGAATGAATGAAGGAACAAAGGAGGCATTCCAAAACTTTGACAGATCAGTGGACTCACCAAGCCTTTGATCCTGTGTGATTGTTGTTTATGTCCTTCCATAAGTCACCCATAAAGTATCTACCCAACACCATGTATACTTTCTCTTAATCCGTTAGGATTTCATGAATAACTCCTGAAATATTCAGTCTGTCCATCTGTTATCCCTTACTCTTGCAACAAAAGTGGTATTTCCTTTTCAGTTATAATGCTCATTCATGCTATTTATATCACTTCTCACTTTCATAAGACTTATCCTGTCTCAACAGTAGCCTTCTTTCCCTAAAGATCCCTTTGTTCCTACTCCCAGATTATAATTTCATGGAGTTTCCAAACTCACTTCACATCCTGGTCCAATAGTGATTCTAGATTTCTCCAACTCTTCTCCAATAACATTTCCAAACTTGAGTATTCTTCCCCCATCCTTAAACCCACTGTTTCCAGCTCCATTTTATATGTTGTTTCTCCTCCCTCTCCCCCCACCCCATTCAAATGTAAGCTTCTTGAAAAGTGACCTTTTTTGTTTGCATTTATATTCCTGGAGTTTAGCAGAGTGCCTGGCACATATTAAATACTTAATAAATGTTCTTTTTATCTACTTATCCATCCATCTATAAGCTACTTACTCCTATCATGGTATATCCATTTTATGCCTTTTATCTCCAGGTTGTTCCTGTTAAGTATAGACTAACTCCAAGACTCTTTTCTGAGTCTGCTTCTATTCTCCCTCTAGAATATCTTGCCTCGTAATCTCAGCAGCTGCCATGGATTCAAACAGCATCTCTAAGAAGATGAATCCTTTATCTACATTATGTTGCCCTCATCTCCTTCCTGAGCTCTAATCTTGAACTACCAATTGCCTTTTGAACATCTCAGACTGGAAGTCCCATAGACATCTCAAACTCAACATATCCAAAGCATTTTCACTTCTCCAATATCCTATCCTTTTCCAAATTTTCTTATTAAGGGTACCACCAATCTCCCAGTTCCCCAACTTCGTATTATAGTGACATTATATTTAACTCCTTTCTCAAGTCATTCCACAAATCTAATCTGTTGCAGTGTTTTGTTGATTCTACCTCTCAACATTTCTCTTAAACATTTCTGTCTCTCTTCTGACATTTCCACCACTCTGGTAGTGGACTTCATCTTTTTATCCCTGTACTACTGCAATAGTTTTCTTTTCATTTACCAAAGTGATTTTTCTATGATGTAAATCTAACTTTGGCATTTTACTGCTCAGTGAGCTCTAGTTATTGAGTTATTATTAGTTCCAGGTTCAAACATACTATCATTATTTTGACATTTATAGACCTTCCTGAATGATGACTGTTTAGCCAGAAGTACAGTGAGTTCTCCTTCCCTCCCACCCCTCTCTACTCTCACCAAAAAAAAAAAAAAAAAAAAAAAAAAAAAAAAAAAAAAAAAAAAAAAACTCCAAACAAATCTAGTTGACATAGCAGACTGAGTCCTGATCAGGAAATCCGAGGGAAAAAAAAAATCACAGTGAGTCATTTTTCCAGCCCAGGTCAGCATAGAAATATAGACAGAAGAGGTCTATAAACACAAGAGACAGGGTCTGGCCAACCAAAACATTCCAGCGCCAGTGGCTATGTACCAGAGCCAGAGGAGGTCCCAGATCCAGTAGAGAGGGGCTTAAACTTGTGCAAAGTGCAGAACAGGTGCCAACTGGCCACTCTATTCAGTTCCAAATCACAGATTCAAGGGAGAATAACAAGAGGATTTGCACATAGGAATGGTATTCAAATGTAAATAGTTGCCATGGGACATAGGCTATAGACTAAGAAAAAAGTTCAGAAGCAAAAAGCAACTATATGACTTCAACCCTAGAAACAGAATGGGGTCTCAGTTCCAGTTTCCATATGATTTTGCAACCACCACTGTAAATAAGCAGTGGGCTTGTAATACAATAGTCCAGAAAGCCAAATACATAAATAGGTTCACAACTAAGAATAATGTATGCAGAAAAACATATAGTCCTAAAGAGGGAAAATAGAACTTTAATAAAATAGAGGACTTCTAAAAACTTCTGATGAAAACATCAGAGCTGTATAGAAAATTTGAAGTACAAACACAAAAGTAAAAAAACAAAACAAAACAAAAAAAACCCGTAAAAACTGAGTGAACATAAAACATTGAAAAAGTATAAGCTAAGAGAACAATTATAAAGGACTAAACAAAGATAAACTGTTTATATACTAATATGAGTAGATTATATATGTGTCCCCTCTGAATCCTATGTTCCATCAGGAATCATAGGTTTCTAATTATAAACAAAAGGTCTAGAAGGGGTTTTGTAATGTCTTGATAAAAGAATGGAAAGGGCAATAAGAAAGAATACAATAGGGAAAGAAAGGATAAATAATCAGGGTGCACAAATAGGTCTATACAAACAAGAAGGGGCTGGAGGAATGGGTAACGTGAACTTCATTCACCTGAACTAGTAAAAGGAAGGAAGAATATACATATAAATACAGTTGGGTACAGAAATATATTTCATTCAATATATAAATAGGAGGGAAAAGGGAGTAGAAAGAAAAAGGAATTAGAAGAAAATAGATAGATTAAGGGAGAGATTAATCCTAAGAGAAACAAATTCTAAATAAGAATGTACAAAAACATTCATAGTTCTTTCTGTGGAGGCAAGAAACTGAAAGACAAGAACTGAAAAGTGGGGGGATATCCGTCAATCAGGAAATGACTGAAAAAGTTACAGTTTATAAATGAAACAAAATGCCAATGTGCTGTAAGAAAAGATGTAGGGTATGATTTCTGAGGACTTATAACGTGGTACAGAACAAAATGAGCAGAACCAGAAAAACAATTTATTTTTATTTTATTTTATTTATTTTTTTTTTTGCTGAGGCAGTTGAGGTTAAGAGACTTGCCCAAGATCACACAGCTAGGAAATATTAAGTGTCTGAAGTCAAACTTACTAACTTCAGGGCTGGTGCTGTATCTACTGTGCCACCTAGCTGCCCCCAGGAGAACAAGTTATACAATGAAAACAATATTATAAAGACAAGAACTCAGAACTCTGATCGATGTAGTAACCAACCATGATTCCAGAGGATTAATGATGACATATTAACAACCTCCTTATGAGAGATAAAAGACTCAGACTGAAGAATGAGACTTGGGGGAAAGGAAAAGATGTCCATTGTAGTAATTTGTTTTACTTGACTAAATGTGTTTATAACAAAAGTTTTAATTTGTTCTTTTTCAATTGTGGGGTGGGGGGCAGGAGAGAAGGTAAATTTTTGCCAATTGAAAAAATATTAACATGGGTTTTTTTTTGTAAAAAAGCTTTATATAGGAGCAGCTAAGTGGCGCAGTGGATAGAGCACCAGCCCTGAAGTCAGGAAGACCTGAGTTCAAATGTGACCTCAGACACTTAACATTCCCTAGCTGTATGACCCTGGGCAAGTCACTTAACCCCAATTGCCTCAGCAAAACAAAACAACAACAACAAAGCTTTATGCTAATTGACCTCTTTCTACCTTTTTAGTATTTTTATGCATTACTCCCTTCATCTTTTGTTATTATCCAACAATACCGACCTTCTTGCTGTTCCTTAAAAAAGACATTTGAACTCACTTCTTGAAGTCTTTTTACCAGCTGTTCTCCCATTTCTGGAATGCTCTCTGCTTGTCTCTACTTCTTGGACTCATTGTTTTCCTTTAAGACTTAATTAAAATCCTATCTTTTCCAGGGAGATTTTCCTTGTCCTGCTTGTTTGTAGACTTCTATTTGTGCACCTTGATTATGTGAGATCACTTTTTTCTAATCTTCCTCTTCCTTTCTTCCTTTCATATGTTCTTCCTCATCTCTTTCCGTTCTAAGCACCTCATGCTAATGACTTCCCTCTGAGATTACTTTTCACCTACTGTGTATACATTTTGTATCCAGATGATTGCTTGTGTTTTGAATGTTAGAATGTGTTTCTTGAAGACAAGTACTGTGTCTTTGCCTCTTTATGCCTAGCACTTACTGCCTGGTATATAGTAAGTGTTTATTAAATGTTTATTGATTGACTGATGCACAGTTTTGATTCCTTGAAAATTATGGTTTCCTTCATTTGAAGCCATATAGAATTACTGAAAAAAATCTCAATATCAACAAGAAGAGTATGTGTCAGGAAGCAGTTTGGGACTGTTGAAAGTTCTGTACAATTTTCCAAAAGGGTTCTAGTCCATTCTCTGTTCATTTGTGAGCTCAGCTTATTGACCCTCTGAAAGTAACTTTCTAAGATTTAGGAAATAATAGATTAAGTCAATGCATTATTCTATCTAAGGCAAGATGCAATCTGGATGTTGGATTTGGGATCAGAAAGACCTAGGTTTAAATAAATTCCACCTTAATCATTAGCCTCATCTTGGCAGTTAAGGAAGAAGTCTCTTACCATCTTTGTGTTGGGAGGTTTGAATCAGATAAGATATAATACATATTTCCTAACACTAAAACTCTAATTAAGTGTGTTATTATTCATCCTCTTGTTTCTCCCAATGGATGGCTAAATTGCTATCTTTTGTGCTTGTGGATCTCACTGGAGAAGCAGAATAATGTGGTGGATAGAATACTGGACTTGAGTCTGGAAGATCTGGGAAATTCAAATATGGCCTCAGACACTTACTAGCTGTGTAACCCTGGGCAAGTCCCTTAACCCCTGTTTGCTTCAATTCCTTATATGGAAAATGGGGACACATCATAGAATGAAATGGCAAACTACTCCTATATATATCTTTACCAAGAAAAACCCATGGACGGAAGTCCATGAGATCATGTAAAGCCTTAATACTGAAAAAAGTAAGCATTTGATGTTTACCAAAAATTTGAATTTGGTTGATTTTTCCCAAAGTAACCTATAGCTTTCTCCCTTTCTCCTCCCCACCTCACCCCACTCCTAATCCCAAACACAATCCAAGCTCATTCCAAGCCTTCTTCATCCATGGATCAGAATGCGCTCTTCTCTCTCCTGTTGAAGATGGCATAAAGTTTTAATTCTTCCAACTTCATAAAAAATTTGTGAAGGATAAGTATTCAAACCACAAAATGGAGAAGTGAGCCCCAAGACTACCTCAGCACCCTGGGCTGCAAAGCCCTCAGAAACATGTTCATTTCTCCATAGGCTAAGTAGGTTTCTCTGTGGAAGCAATTTATATTTAACTCACATTCAAATGAAGTTAGCTCAAGATATTACTATTACTTTTTTTTTTTTTTTTAACTTGAACTTGGGAAGTGTTGAGTTACCAGAAAATACCAATGAAAACTGCTGGCTGTAGACCAAGGTTCTGTCAGTGGAAGGGTATGTGTGAATGCTTAAATTGAGGTGTACCAAATTTAAAGTGGGAGGTGTTAATGCAAATGTTTTTTGGGGAAAATCCTGGGGAGTAAAGAAATTAAAAGGAACATTTGTTCCAAAGGAAGTCTGGATTACCTGGGGTAAGTCTGTGACTATAATTAATAATTAGAAGAATTTACTCTAGAGATTGCTTGGCAGGGATGATCTGAAAGAAAACATTAGGAAAAAGACATTCACACCTCATTAGTACATGTACCCAGATGCCTTCAAATTAGAAACGTTTTAAAAAAGGCAAATTACAAGCTTATCTATTCTTAAGATACCACAAAACCTCTGAATGAAAAGTCTAAGCAAATATGTCTCAATTACTTAGTGAATAATGATTCCATTTGTGACTAAGATCTAGGCCACATTGATGCATCTCCTTGACACTTTATGTATGCATTTGTAATATTTCATAACAAACTATCAAACCAGGAATAAGTATTTATTAATTTAAAAAAAAGTCTACTATGTGCCAAGCACTCTAGGTACTGGGAATACAAAGATAAAATGAAATAGTCCCTTCTCTCAAGGAGTTAACATTGTATTGGAGGATACCTGTGATTATATGTATATATGTACATATATGACAGAGCAGGTAGGTAGTGAAGTGGATAGAGCATCCAGCCTTGAGTCAAGAAGATTTGAGTTCAAACTGGCCTCAGACACTAGCTATGTGATTCTGGGCAAGTCACTTAACCCTCAGTTTTGCTTAGTTTCCTCCTCTATAAAACGAGTTAGAAAAGAAAATGGCAAACTACTCTAGTATCTTTATGGAGTTGCAAAGAATTGGATAGGACTGAAAAACAACTGAATATGTGAATACATATTTATACATAGAATAAAAACTATATACACAGCTGTTGAAGAAGATGAGCATCACATTTGGAGAGATCAAGAAAGGCTTCATTCAGAAGACAGTACTTGACTGATTCTTGAAGAAAAATTAAGGGACTCTGAGGCAAGGTATAATTCAGCCATGAGGGATAGCCAGTGAAAAGAGACAGAGTATCCTATGGGAGGAACAAAATCAGCTTGGCTAGATAATTCTTCTTTGAAGTGGAATGAGTGTAATGAAGCTAGAAATGTAAGTTGGCACTAGGTTATTAAGAACTTAAAATGTCAAACAGAGTCACTAGATTATATCGAATAACATTTCTGCTTAAAAGTAAAACAAAAAAAGAAAGGTTATCTACTCATAGATTTTGCCAGTCTATTCTGGTTTAATCCTGATTACGCTGGCTCCCATTGTCTGAAGGCAAGGCATGTTACATTTGACCTCTCCCCCAGGATTCCCCAGTACACTTAAAGGAAGCTTTGGATACCTAGGCTCTCTGCCATTGGCTCTAGCCTCCTTCAGTGGTGTTCCCTCAAATGTAAGGGGTAAGATCCCCTGAATCTTAGTTCTATTTAACCACAGATTAACTTTCACAAAAAAATAATTACTTTAAAGATATAAAATCATAAATATACAAATTTACCCCTTATAGGTGAGCCTTAATTCTCCTCTGAGAGAAATGATTATAAAGAACAAATGATTTGAAGAGATCTAGACTTCCCCTTTTTTTCTAAAGTCCTCATTTAGGAGCTCAGTTTCTGAAGGACACTGCTAATAATGAAATTAAATTACCTTCCTCCTCAATCTGGTTCAAACCTCACTCAACCTTACAAGGAATTCAGTCTGTGGAGAAATTCATCATGCCTCTATTCGAGTTTGGGTGGGGATGAATACTTTGATTAGATTGTTTAAGGCTGGGCAAATTTAGAAGTAAATGACATAATTAAGTTACATATCCCATCCCCTCAATAGAATAGGTCAATTTCTTATTATAATATTTATTCTTTCTTTTTGATTATTAACTAATCAGCATTGTTTTCTATCCTCATGAACATTTATTCTTCCAAAGGCTCAACTGTGAGCTCACTATTGTGATTTGTCTTTGGCATTGAGTATCATTTTAAAAAAGAAAGAAAGAAAGAAAAAAGAAAAGAGAGTATCACTGACCTTTTTTTTATTAATAAAATGATTAGCCCAGAAACTGTGTCTCGAATTTTTTAAATATCACACTTCTCTATATCACCTCAGTACCTGAAGAGGGGAGGGAATTAGGTTCATAACCTTGTTCAGTTCCTACATAGTATAATCTTAGGTTCTGCATCTAAAGTCTATCTTAGCCTTGAGTTTTAGTCATCCAGTCTTCTCCAGGTTTCTTGGCTGGGCTGACTGATTACAACATTTAGCTTGGAATCCTGGCTTCCAACATAGCCCTGGCTCAAAGTTCTGGTCCTAGTAAGAATTTTCCCCTGCGCTTGAAACTGAAGACAAATAAAACAGTAAAAATATCCCAGGACCATTTCACTGAGTCACAGGGTAAAAAGAGAGGTAACAATATGTTCCTTTCCTGATTCAGTTCATGGCTTCCACATAGAGAGTGAACTGTATATAGCCTTCACCCTCTGGATAAAGCGGAGAGAACACTCAAGAAAGAAAGACTTTATTTTCTTGTTGTTTTTGCAATATGTCTAATATGGAAATGTGCTTTGCATGACTTCATAGTATTTAATAGTATCAGATTGTTTTCTTTCTTGATGAATAAAAACTGAGGGTTAAGGGGCAGCTAGGTGGCGCAGTGGATAGAGCACCAGCCCTGAAGTCAGGAGGACCTGAGTTCAAATCTGGTCTCAGACACTTAACACTTCCTAGCTGTGTGACCCTGGGCAAATCACTTAAACCCAATTGCCTCAGCAAAAAGAAAAAAAAAACAAAAAAAAAAAAAACTGAGGGTTAAGTGAAGGCTAGAAGGAGGGAGAAAATTTGGAACTCAAAATCCTTAAAAATGAATGTTATATATCACTCTTTGCAGATAATATGGTGGTATCCTTAGAGAATCCTAGAGAATCAACTAAAAAAACTACTTGGAATAATTAACAACTTTAGCAAAGTTGTAGGGTATAAAATAAACCCACATAAATCATCAGTATTTCTATATAACCAACAAAGTCCAGTAGCAAGAAATAAAATGAGAAATTCCACTTAAAATAACTGTAGACAATAAAAAATATTTGAGTCTCTCTCCCATGACAAACCCAGGGACTATATGAATACAATTACAAAATGTTTTTTATACAAAGAAAGTCAGATCTAAACAATTGGAAAAATATAAATTGTGAGTAGGCAGAGCTAATATAATAAAAATGACAATTTTACCTAAATTAATTTACTTATTTAGTTTCATACTAATCAAACTAGAAAAAAATTATCTTATAGAACCAGAAAAAAATAGTAACAAAATTCATCTGAAAGAATAAAAGATCAAGAATATCAAAGTAATTAATGAAAAAAATGCAAAGGATGGTATTCTAGTTGTACTAAATCCAAAACTATATTCTAAAGTGGCAATCATCAAAACTATTGGTACTGGCTAAAAAATAGATTCAGCAATACTACTAGTAGGTCTGTATCCCAAAGAGATCAGGGATTCATATGTACAAAAATCATAGCAGCTTTTTTTTTGTAGTGGCAAAGAATTGGAAATGAAGGGGATGCCTGTCGAGTAGGGAATAGCTGAATAAGTTCATGGCATATTATTGTTCTATAAGAAATGATGAGCAGGCTGATTTCAAAAAAGTCTGGAAAGATTTACATGAACTGATGCTGAGTAAAGTGAGCAGAACCAGAGAACACTGTATATTATAATAGGAACATTGTGCAAAAATCAACTATAATACAGTATGCTTTGTGAAAGTCTTAGAACATGCTTTGATCTAACATGGTAACATTCTTCTATCATATTAGTGGGAGCAGCCTCTTTCAATTTGCTATATAACCAACTGAACAGAAAACTAAAATGTCTGTCTATTCATTCATTTATTTATAACATCCTTTTTCTAACTTAATAATATTTTATTTTTTCTAATTACATGTAAAGAAACATTTCAACATTGATCTTTTTAAGATTTTGAGCTCCAAATATTTTCTCTCTCCTCCCTCCTCCCCACACCAAAATAGTAAGCAATCTGACATGGGTTATACATGTGCAATCATGTTAAACATATTTCCACATTAGCCATGTTGTGAAAGTAGTATTGCTACCATTTTAAAAATCCAGGTTAGGGGGCGGAGCCAAGATGGCGAACTGTGGACAGCTTTCTCTGTGAACTCCGGGGACATTCCCTCAAACCCAGACAAAGTAAGCCTTCCAACTGGTTTCTAAGTGAGAGCACTGCCAAGCATTTGGACTACAACGCACTTCTATCAAAAATCTACCGTGAAAGATTTCCGGAGAAGGTTAGCCTCAGGGGAAATCGGCCGCTGGTTGCAATCAGACTCCAGCCGGGGCGGAAGTCAGGGCTGCGATAGAGGGGCGGATTTTGGGCACCCAGGAAGCCCCTGGGAGACGCCTGGGCCACTTTGCTCTGCTTGTGGGCAGGTGCTTTGGCAGATCTGCCTTTGGAAAAAAGTAGATCGAGAGCAGCTGAAAACGTGGTCCTAGTGCGAATCTAGCCTGACCAGCCTCAGACCGGAAGTCAACTCGGCAAACTGCCCCAGGGCAAATACAAATTGTTGCAGTTTTCTCTGGTTTTGACCAATATACCAACTTTAAATCATGAGCAAGAAGCAAAAGAGAGCTCTCACCATAGAAAGCTTTTACGGAGAAAAAATAGAACAGTCCCCAGATCCTGACATTATGAAAACAATCCCAGATGAAGCCACAAAGGCAGACTAAAGTTGGTCTCCCTTTCAGAAGGCTTACCTGGATGATTGCATTAAGAATCTCAAAAGAGAGCTAGAAGAAGAATGGGGAAATAAATTGAGATCAGGGCAACAGAAATATCAAAAACTGGAAAATAGGACTGGTGAATTGGAAAAAGAAAACAATTCACTGAAAAACAAAATTGGTGAATTGGAAAAAATCACCAATTCACTGGAAAATAAAAATGGTGAACTGAAAATCAAAATTGGTGAATTGGAAAAAGACAACAATTCACTGAAAAACAAAATTGGTGAATTGGAAAAAGACAACAATTCACTGAAAAATAAAACTGGCAAAATGGAAAAAGAATGCATTGAATCAAGAAATTCAATTGGCCAGCTACAAAAGGAGCTAAAAAAGATAACTGAAGGAAATAATACTTTAAAAATTAAAATTGAACAAATAGAAGTAAATGACTCAATAAGACTTCAAGAATCAGTTAAACAAAAACAAAAAAATGAAAAAATAGAAGAAAATATGAAATATCTCCTAGGAAAAACAACTGACTTGGAAAACAGATCCAGGAGAGACAATTTAAAGATTATCGGACTCCCTGAAAGCCACGATGAAAAAAAAGAACCTGGATGCTATCTTCCAGGAAATCATGAAAGAGAATTGCCCTGATGTTTTAGAATCAGAAGGCAAAATTGGCATTGAAAGAATTCACCGATCACCTTCTGAAAGAGACCCCAAAATTAAAACCCCAAGGAATATCGTGGCCAAATTTCAGGACTATCGCACCAAGGAAAAGATATTGCAAGCAGCTAGAAAGAAACAGTTCAAATACCGAGGAACTGTCATTAGAATTACACAGGATCTGTCAGCTTCCACATTGAAGGATCGAAGGGCCTGGAACCAGATATTCCGAAAGGCAAAAGAACTTGGATTACAGCCAAGAATAAGTTATCCAGCTAGAATGAGCAACATCTTCCAGGGAAGAAGATGGTCATTCAATGATACAGGAGAATTTCACCTATTTCTAATGAAAAGACCTGATCTGAACAAAAAATTTGACCTCCAAATAGAGAACTCAAGAGAAACATAAAAAGGTAAAAAGGAAAACTCTTGAGAACTATATTCCTACTATAGGTATCCTTTAAAGAATGGCAG
>JAJPUD010004425.1:167039-197993 GCA_023553655.1 Myrmecobius fasciatus | reverse complement strand
AAGAGATCTTAGAGGAGGGAAAGGGCCCCACATATGCAAGAATGTTTGTGGCAGCCCTTTTTGTAGTGGCTAGAAACTGGAAACTGAAGGGATGCCCATCAATTGGAGAGTGGCTGAATAAATTATGGCATATGAATGTTATGGAATATTATTGCTCTGTAAGAAACGACCAGTAGGACGATTTCAGAGAGGCCTGGAGAGACTTGCATGAACTGATGCTGAGTGAAACGAGCAGAACCAGGAGATCATTATACACGGCAACAACAATATTACATGATGATCAATTCTGATGGACATGGCTCTCTGCAGCAACGAATTGTCTCAAACCATTCCAATTGTTCACTGAAGAAAACCATATACACCCAGAGAGAGGGATATGAAATATGGACCACAACGTAACATTTTCATGATCTCTATTGAGGTTTGCTTGCATTGTGTTGCCTTTCTCTCGTTTTCTTTTTTTTTTTCTTGTAGATAGGATTTTTCTTGCACAACTTGTCAACTATTATTACATTATTAATATGTAGTGGACTTCCTGCCATTTAGGGGAGGGGAGGAGACTGGGGGTAAAAGTTGTAATGGAGAGCTTTGTAAAGATCAATGCTGGGGAACTACCCATACATATGTTGCACAAATAAAAAGCTTTAATAAAAAAAAAACCCATCAGCTCAGAATAAGGGGTGCTGATAGGCAAGATATTGTGTTCTCTTTCCTGGAAGTAAGCCTCCATGAAATCCCTCGACAACCTCACATCTGTTTTCTTCCCCTATCCCTTTTATAGATCCCCTTTGTATGCTGACTTCCTCTGTTAGAATGTAAGCACTTTGAGGGTCTGGACTGCCTTCTTTGCTCATATTTATGTCTTTAGCTCTTAGCAAAGTGTTTGGCACTTAACTAGCACTAAGTAAATGTTCTATCTATATTTATTATCTTTTTATCTATCATCTATTTAGCTATTATCTGTTTGATTATCTATCTGTCTCTATAATTATGTATCTAGCATTGTAATAGATATCAAGGAGAGAAAAGCAAAAACGGAATACTACTGTCCTATAGGATGTTATATTTTATGAGGGCTAGGGGGAGAGAGTGTTCTCATAGGACATCTAATACTTTTCATAAAGGTACATCTCATGGGGCCCATCTCTGTATTTTAAGGATACAGAGCTCCTTGCAGAACCTCCATTTAAGAAAGGTGCCTAACCCCATATTTTCATTTCCCACCCAGGTATTGGACTTATCCATTATATATTCCCCCTTTTTTTTTCTTGGAAATTCGCTTGATTCCCAGAACTCATACCTCAAAAGTACTCTGCCCCTGGGGCTAAATTCTACTCATAAATTATACATTATCTTCTCAATTCATTAAGTCCTGGAAAGTGATACTACCAAATAAACTATTTAATCTTTTATGCACATAACAGGGGTCCAGCAATTGCACTAACTACACTCATAAACTCTAAGCTGGAACCACCAGTCACAAAACCACTAAAATGAATGGTTAGATGCACAGATATAGAGTTCATGTGAACAGGGTAAGCAAGATTTCTGTTGCAGAGGAAGAGGTGGTTGTAGGAAATTAAATAGTGAGGGTAAGTATCCAGCTTTTAATAGCATTTTCTTCCACCATTTAGACCTTAAAATATATTTAGTCATGATCCCAAACAAAGCTTAGACTAGCTGCCACTACATCTGAGTTGATTCTATAATATTAATATCATATTTCTGGTTCTCAGTAGGTAATACTTATGGTATTGCTGAATGAGTCAAAGAAGAAACCAACATTGCAAGTCAAGGAAAACATTAGGCTCTCAGAAACATAAGACAGGGAAACCTAAGTTTATTTTTGTTAGGGTGAAACAAAGTTTTCTGCCAGAGCTAATCCTTTTTTCCCCTTTTATTTATTTGTTTGTTTATTTCTAACTCACATTGCTTTATGAATCATGTTGGGTGAGAAAAATCGGAGTAAAATGGAAAAACCATGGAAGAGATTAAAAAAAAGAGAGAGGGAGAAAAGAAGTGAACATAGCATGTGTTGATTTACAATCAGTCTCCTTAGCTCTTTTTCTGAGTGTAGATGATATTTTCTGTCCAAAGTCTATTAGGATTACTTTAGATCACTGAACCACTGAGAAGAACCAAGTCTTTCATAGTTGATCATCACACATTCTTGCTCTTATTTAATACAATGTATTTCTGGTTCTGCTTGCTTTGCTCAGGATCAGCTTATGTAAATATATCAAAACCTTTCTAAAATTATCTTGTTCATAATTTTTTATTGAACAATAATATTCCATTACCTTCATATATCACAATTTATTCAACCATTTCCCCAAATGATGAGCATCTACTTATTTTCCAATTCTTTGCTGCCATAAAAAGAGGTGCTACAAACATTTTTGCACATGTGGGTCCTTTTCTGTCCTTTATGATTTCCTTGGTATATAGACCCAGTAGTGGCACTGCTGGGTCAAAAGGTATTCACAGTTTTATAGCAATTTTGGCATAGTTCCAGATTGTTCTGCAGAATGGTTGAATCATTTCACAACTCCACCATTGCATTAGTGTCTCACATCCCCTTCAACATTTATTATCTTTTCCTGTCTTCTTAGCCAATTTGAGAGGTGTTTAATTTGCATTTCTCTAGTCAATAATGATTTAGAGCATTTTTTCATATCTACAGATGGCTTTGATTTCATCATATTGTTCATATCCTTTGATCATTTATCAATTGGGGAATGACTTGTAGTCTTATAAATTTGACATACTTCTTTATTATTTTAGAAATGAGACCTTTATCAGAAATATTGGCTATGAAGATTTGCCCCAGCTTTGTATTTCCCTTTTAATCTTTTTTTTTTTTTTTTGCTAAGGCAATTGGCATTAAGTGACTTGCACAGGGTCACACAGCTAGGAAGAATTAAGTGTCTGAGGCCAGATTTGAACAAGTCCTCCTGACTTCAGGGCTGGTGCTCTATCCACTGCCACCTAGCTGCCTCATTTCCCTTTCAATCTTGTTTCTGTTGGTTTTGCTTGTACAAAAACTTTATAACGTAATGTAATCAAAGTTGTTCATTTTGCTCTTCATAATGTTTTCTATTTCTTCTTTGGTCATAAATTCTTCCCTTCTCCAAAGATCTGATAGGAAAATTATCTTTTTTCTCCTAATTTGTTCATGGTATCATCATTAATACCCAATTCATCTCTCCATTTTGACCTTATTTTGGAATGGGGTGTGAGATGTAGGTCTATGCTGAGTTTATGACATAATAATTTCCAGTTTTCCCAGCAATTTTTGTCCAATAATAAGTTCTTATTCCAGAAGCTGGAGTTTAGGGCTTTATCGAATAGTAAATTGCTATGGGCCTTGATTATTGTGTCACATTATCCAATCTATTCCACTGATCTACCACTCTATTTCTTAGCCAGTACCAAATAGTTTTGATGACTGCTGCTTTATAAAGTAGTTTTAGTTTTGGTACTGCCAAGCCACCATTCTTTGTAATTTTTTCATTAATTCCCTTGATGTTCTTTTGACCTTTTGTTCTTCCAGATGAATTTTGTTATTATTTTTTTCTAGTTCTATAAAATAATGTTTTGGCAGTTTGGTTGTTATGCCACTGAACAAGTAGACCAATTTAGGCATAATTGTCATTTTTTTTTATATTAGCTCAGCCTACCCAAGAACAATTGATATTTTTCCAGTTTTTTAGATCTGACTTTATGTGAGAAGTATTTGGTAATTGTGTTCATATAGTTCTTGGATTTGTCTTGTCAGGTAGACCCTCAAGTATTTTATTTTGTTTACAATAATGTTAAATGGAATTTCTCTTTCTATCTCTTACTGATGGGCTGTCAGTAGTATATAGAAATGCTGATGATTTGTTTCAGTTTATTTTAAATTCTACAACTTTGCTAAAGCTATGAATTGTTTCCAGTAGGGTTATGGATGATTTTCTATATAATCTGCAAAGAGTGATAATTTTACTTCCTTATTGCCTATTCTTTTGCCTAATTACCTCATTGCCTAATTCCTTTAATTTCTTTTTCTTTTCTTATTGCTAAAGCCAATATTTCTAGTACAGTGTTGAATAATAGTGGTAATAAGGGGCATTTTTATTTCACCCCTGATGGATGCCCATTATTACCACTTTTATTCAACACTTAAAATTTTGAATAAATGGACTTCTATTTGACCATCCTCATGAGTTCCACCCCCTCACTCCTCACCCATAATCAGGATTTGGCTGGTACCAAAATTCTTTATTGAGTAGGTCATGAAAGACTACATTCCATAGGTTTTGATACATTCTCTCATTATTGTCATTCTCTTGAGTGAAATCATGGATAGATTTTGTAATTTATTGTTTGACCCACTCATTCTTTAGAATTGGATTATTTAATTTCCAATTAGTTTTTAATCTATCTTTCTGCAGCTTATTATTGAATATAATTTTTATTTCATTGTGGTCTCAAAAGGAAGTATTTACTATTTCTGCCTTTCTGCATCTGATTATGAAGTTTTATGCTCTTATACATGATCAGTTTTTGTGTAGGTGCCATGTATTGCCAAGAAAAGGTGTATTCCTTTCTGTTCCTATGCAATTTTCTCCAAAGGTCTATCATATTTAGATTTTCTGGGATTGTATTAACCTCCCTAGTTTCTTTCTTATTTATTTTGTGGATATGTTTGTCTAAATCTGAGAGGAGAAGGTTGAAGTCCCCCACTAGAATAGTTTTGTTATCTATTTCTTCCTGTAACTGGCTTAAATATTTTCTAGGAATTTGCCTGCTCTATCACTTGGTGCATAAACATTTAGTATTGTTACTACTTCATTATTTCCAGTACCCTTTATCAAGATTATACTTTCTTTCCTTATCTCTTTTAATAAGATCTATTTTTTACTTTTCCTTTGAGTTCAGAATTGCTACCTCTGCTTTTTTTTATTTTTACTTCAGCTGAAGCATATAAATTCTCTTCCATCCTTTTGCCTTTTCTCTGTATGTGCCTCTCGGTGTCAAATGTGTTTTTTGTAAATAACATATTGTAGAATTTTGTTTTTAATACACTCAGCTATTTACTTTTCCCTTTTCTTTTCCTCTTTATTCTCCTCCTTCTTAGGATAGATAAATTTCTATACCTAAATGAATGATCAAGTTATTCCCTCTTAGAGCCAAAACTGATGAGATCAAGCTTCAGACAATGTTCATCCCCCTCCCTTCTTTCCCTACACTATGATAATTTTTTTGTATTTCTTTATGTAAACTAATGTTCCCATAATGCCTCTTCTTTCTTCTTTTTCCAATACAGACATTTTTCTATCCCTTAATGTCTTTTTTCTAATACTATCACATCAGAGACCATTCACAACCACACCCTCAGTCCATGTGATTTGTCCCAGTGATAGATACAGTTCTCAAGAGTTACATATATCATTTTCCCATGTAGGGTTGTAAACAGTTTAAGCTTTAAATAATACATAATTTCCCTGGTTTACTTTTCTATGCTTCTCTTGAGTCCTGTGTTTGTAGATTCCATGTTCTGTTTAGTTCTGTTTTTTCAATAGAAATAATTCAATGTTTCTTACTTTATTGAAGCTCCATCACCTCTCCTGAAAGATGATGCTAAGTTTCCATGGGTAGTTAATTACTGATTGTAGCACAAAATTCTTTGACTCTAGAATATGGCATTCCAGGTGCTCCAATTCTTTATTGTAGATAATGCTGGGTAATGCTACCTGTGGTTCCTTGATATTTAAGTTGTTTTTGTCTGGCAACTTGTAGTATTTTTTCCTTGAGATTGTAGCTTTGGAGTTTTGCAACAATGTTCCTTGGGGTTTTCCTTGTGGGATATATTTTTTTTCTGAAGATAATCAATGAATTCTTTCAATATTAGTTATTTCCCCTTCAGTTTCTAGAATATTGGGGCAATTTTCCCTAATGATCTCTTGTAGAATGCTATCCAGGCTTTTATTTTAGTCATGGTTTCAGGTATTGCCAGGCCAATAATTTTTAAGTTGTCTTTTCTCAATCTATTTTCCAGGTCAGCTGTTTTTCCAATGAGGCATTTCATATTTTCTTCCATTTTTTTCATTCTTTTTAGTTTATTTGACTAATTCTTGCTATCTCACAAAATCATTAGCTTCCATTTTCTCTATTCTAGTTTTTAATAAATGATTTTTCTAGTTATTTTTATATCTTTTTTCCATTTGATTAATTTTATTATTTAAGGAGTTGTTTCCTTTAAACAATTTTTTTCTTTCTTTTTCCAAGCTATTGACTTTCTCATGCATATTTCTCATTTCCTTTCTCATTTTTTCTTTTACCTATCTTATTTGCCTTTTGAAGTTTTTTATGAGCATTTTCAAGAAGGCTCTTTGGGCTTGAGACCAATTCATATCAATCTGAGATTTCTTCTGTGGACATTTTGTCCTCTTCTGAGTTTGTGTTTTGCTGTGCCCTGTCACCATAGTAGCTTTTGATTTCAACATTCTTTTCTGTTTCTTGCTCATTTCCTTATTCTTTCTTTTGATATTTCCTCTTTTTTTAACTTTTATGGTTGAGCTAATAGTTCCTGGTGTAAAGGGGGAACTGTCCCACGCTTCCTGTGTAGCTCTGAGCATTAGTTTTGAGCATAAGGGCTTGTGTTTGCAGAGAGTAGATTTCCCAGCTCTTTTCAGAAATTAGCATGGTTTCCAAGAATTTGCCTTTTGAGCTGATACTGGAAGCTGCTCCACTGATTTGCTCCTCTACATAGCCAGGAATGACGGTCTTAGTTGCTCATTTGTTATGATTTAAGATTCACTGGCTTTTCCAGAATCTCAGTAGGGCTGAACACCCTTTTCATCTCAATGAGACTGGCCTTTCTTGAAGTTTTTCCAATCTATCTTGAGCTGGATATTGGCTTCATTCTATCAGACTGTTCAGAGGCTTGTTTTCATGTGATTTTTAAGGAAAACTGGGAAAGTTCAAGCAGCCTCCTGACTTTACTTGGCCATCTTGGCTCCACCCACAGAACACGGAGCTAATCCTTTTGAATGTATAATAGTGAGTTTCATTTTACTCGGCTTACAATGCCACTTTGGCACAGGACAAAATAAAATAAAGGATATTGCTTCCTCAAATATCCACATGCTGAATATCAGTTACAATAATTTTGCTCTATGAATTTGAACTAGAAAGAGTGCAGAGATGGGCACAATCTGTTTTCAAGTAGGAAAATTTCAAGGATCTTTCAGCTGAAACAATTCATCCACAAATTGGCACAGTAAGATTTGATTTTAAGGAATTATGGAGACAAATGTGGAAATATGTTTAGAAGAATTGCAAGTTTAACCTATATTGGATTCCTTCCTATCTAAGGGAGAGTGGAGGTGAGGAGAAAGGGGAAAAATATGGAACACAAGGTTTTGCAAGGAAAAATGTTGAAAACTACCTTTTCATGTATTTTGAAAAATAAAAAGCTATTATTTTAAAAAATAAATCATGTAAATACTCAAAAGATGTGAACAATTTTCAGATGAAGATACTGAAATCATTTCTAGTCATATGAAAATGCAATAAATCACTATTGATCTGAGAAATGCAAGCTAAGAGAATTCTGAGGTACCACTACATACCTCTCAGATTGGCTAAGATGACAGGAAAAGACAATGAGGAATATTGGAGGGGATGTGGGAAAACCGGGACACATACATTGTTGGTGGAGTTGTGAATTAATCTAACCAATCTGGAGAGCAATTTGGAACTATACCAAAGGGCTATCAAAATGTGCATAGCCGGGGCAGCCAGATCACACAGTGGATAGAGCACTGGCCCTGAAGTTAGGAGAACCTGAGTTCAAATCCAGCCTCAGATACCTAATAATTCCTATCTGTGTGACCCTGAGCAAGTCACTTGACCCCAATTGCCTCAGCAAAATAATAATAATAATAATAATAAATGCATACCCTTTGATTCAACAGTGTTTCTACTGTGCTTATATCCCAAAGAGATCATAAAAGAGGGAAAGGGACCCATATGTACTAAAATGTTTGTGTTATCCCTTTTTGTAGTGACTAGAAACTTAAAACTGAATGGATGCCTATGAGTTGAGAGAATGGCTGGATAAGTTATGGCATATAAATGTTATGGAATATTATTGTTCTTGATGAAATGATCAGCATGATTATTTCAGAGAGGGCTGGAGAGACTTACATAAACTAATGCTAAGTGAAATGAGCAGATTTCACACCATTGTACAGGGCAACAACAAGATTATACAATGATCAATTCTGATTGACATGGCTCTTCTCAATAATGAGATGATTGAAAGTAGTTCCAATGGTCTTGGGATGAAGAAAGCCATCTATACCCAGAGAGAGGACTATGGGAACTGAATGTGGATCATAACATAGCATTTTCATTCTTTTTGTTGTAGTTTGCTTGCATTTTGGGTTTTTTTCCTCATTTTTTCCTTTTTGATCTGATTTTTCTTGTGTGGCAAGATAATTGTATAAATATGCATACATATATTGGATTTAACACATATTTTTACCATGCTTAACATATATTAGATTACTTATCTTCTAGTGGAGGGGGTAAGGAAAAGGGGGAGAAAATGTGGAACACAAGGTTTTGCAAAGGTCAATGTCAAAAAAATTATTAATGCATATGTTTTGAAAATAAAAACCTTAATAAAAAATATTAAAAAATAAATTATAAATCATAGAAGAGCAAAACTAGAAGAAAGCTTGGCATGTAAAACAAAGATTTTCAGAGCCAAAAATTACTTTAAATTAGGTTTTCTTAAACTTTTTTCACTTTGCACCCAAAAAGATTTTATGTAACCCTGGGCATATAGGTATGCAAATTGGGAAGACAAACCAAACATTTGCTGATAATAAATCATAATTTTGTTACCCCTACATTCAACTACATAACTCCACCTGGGATAATAACCTATAGTTGAAGATTTGCTTAGAATGTAGAAATGTAAGAGTGGAAGTAACCTTTCTAGCACAGATCTCACATATGTTACATATGAGAACAGCTACTTAGTATAAAACTCCAAATGGTGTCACAAAAAAGTCAGACAATTGCAAAATGACTGAAAGTTAGTAAATGAATGAGCACAATACAGAAGAATATTGCTTCGATATGGGAGGAAGGAGAGAATAAACATTTATATAGAACCTATTATATTCCAGGCACTTTGTTCAGAATTTTTAAAAAAAATCTCATTTAATCCTAACAAAATGTAAAATGCCTTTATGATCTTCATTTTATAGTCGAAGAAAAGATAATTAGCTAAGTGATTTGCCTAAAGTCCTATGACTAGTAAGTGTCTAAGAATGGATTTGACCTCAGATCTTTCTGATTCCTGACTCAGTGTTTTATCTATTGGGCTACCAGTTGCCTCAAATATATGTTAATACATTATTACAGGAAATATTTGTGTCTGACCTATGGCAGAGCATTCTGAGCTCATATTGGTCTGATCAGCTACAGTCCAACACTATTTGACTCTAGCATAGTGATGTCATTTTGGTCCTCTTTGATTATGAAGGACTATCACCAACCAACCAACATTCTATCAATGAAAAATTGGGTGTGTATTTTTGTTTCAATGAGGAAAAAACAAAATAACTTGCATTTCTACTTGATGCATAGTCCTGACTTAGTTCTTTAGTTCTTAGAATGACAGAAAAAAAAGATCACCAGAGTCCATTTAATCCAGTTATTATCCTGGGGTTTGTGAATTTGTTTTTTCTTAAATGTTTAACAAGTTTATTTCAAGATAATTGGTTTCCTTTATAATCCTATATATTTTATTTTATGCATTTAAAACCATGATTCTGATGAAGGGTTCAGAGGCTTCATAAAACTTCCAAAGGGATCCATCACACACACAAAAAAAGATTAAGAACATCTGAAAGAATCTATAGAAGTAATCCCTGCCAAATAGTCAGCTAGTCTTTTTTTTTCTGAAGACCTTCAGGAACTGGGAATATTTTTAAAATGAGTCAGCCCATTATTCTACTTTAGGATGGGTCTATATTTTTTACCAAATTTTTCTTTATGTGAAGCCTAAATCCTTTTCTCCTCTCTTCGCATTACTTTTCACTCTACTCTCTAACCAAGTAGAGCAAATAGAAATTCTCTTCCAATTAAAATTCCTTAAAATACCTGAACACTGCTCTTAAGCCAATCACTAACCCTCAAAAATTCCTCCATTCAAACTTTATATGAACATGGTTTCCAGTCCCCTCACCATCCTGGTTATTTAATTTATCAAAAAAAATTTCTTTATCCTTATTTATTAACTCAATAATAAAAGTTGATCCAAGGTCACTGAAAATTAATGAAGTTATTTTTATCTTTCCCTTGTTCTCACTCTTATAAAAGAGAAAGCAGAACATAAATCCCCTACATTTGATCTCATCTGTACATTGAATATTTTTCTACTCCTGTTTTGGGGGGTATTATTTTATTGTTGTTCAGTTGCTTTCACTTTTGTTCCTCTCTTCATGATTTAATTTAAGTTTTTCTTGGAAGAAATATTGGAGTGGTTTGCCTTTCCTTCTCCAGATCATTTTATAGATGAGGAAACTGAGGCAAACACAGTTAAGTGACTTGTCCATGATCACACAGTGAATATTATATAAGCAGAAAGAATAAGGATTCATTTTAAAGTGCCAGATAAGATTTGAACTCAGGAAGATGAGTCCTTTTACAAATGATAAATCATAGAGCTCTTGGAATGATGCTATGAAGAGAGAATGAGAGAAGAAATTGAACTCAATATCCAAATGTAAACCCAGAACTAGGGGGAGAGAGGAGTTGAGTGATAGAGGAAAAGAGTGAGTAAAATATACCTCTTTGAGGCTAGAAGCACATTATATAATATAAAAGTGTAGGCTAGCAGGAAGCTCTTAAGGTTTGCCTATTGGTAGTATACAAGAAATAAGGAATTTCTTCCTGGTAATCATGTAATCCACAGGATGATGTTTCTTGTTAAGAAAGGATTATTTGAAATTGATCATTTCTTATTGATATTTAAAATTATTTGGTCAGTTTACATTTACATATCAAATTTATAAGAAGGCATACTTGTCTTGTCCCAGATAATTCTTTATTAAAGCACATAAAATAATTCCTGTATTTTTAATGCTCTCCATCCATGAGCCTCATCTTTTTGAGTAAACCCTACTGACATTCAGTCTAGACATTGCTAGAGGGACCCACTTCATGAATACCAATAAGCGTATTATACAAAGGCAAGGGGTGTTAAATTATTTCCAAGCTTTTGCCTATTGAAAAAAAATGTTAGTGTAATAATTAAAATGTGGTATCTTCAATAGCACAATAGTACTTCCAAAGTGCCAAGTATATTGCTAGTAATGTGTAGCTTTGAAGCCAGCTTAGGAGTTCATCCTGAGCTCAAACTGACATTGAAATTACAGTGGATTCACTGTAATACATACGCAGAAAGAATAAGGATTCATTTTAAAGTGTTAATGACAAATTATTTCATGTTTCTGATTTTTTTGGAGGGGGAACAAACACACACTCAGAGAGATGATATGTATATATCACATACATTTATACTTATATGCATATGCATACACACATGCATGTATAATATTATCACATGCTCACACATATATAATATTATAACTCAGTCTTCTTACTCCTGTGGCAACAGGCATTTAAAGTTCATGATAAGTAAAGAGATGACAATTAAAAGTCACAAATGACATCTATTTTTCTCCCTTTGGGTGTGAGGTACTTGCCACTTCTTTCTCTTTGATCCTTTTTGTACAGTTTTTTTTTTCAATGAGAGAAGTACCTTTGGTTCAAGTACTTGGGGAAAAAACTATATAGGAATCTAGGAAGTTTGGATTCTCATTTCCATTCTGGCATGAATTAAATATTTGACATTAGAAAATTGTTTCATGATTCTGTACCTTAGTTTCTTTACCTGTAAAAGAAGGCTAGTAGACTAGATGCTCATATTCTGCCCCTCCCTCTCCCCCATATCTCCACTGCTGCTCCCATGATAAAAATGTTATTAGTTTTGGAAATCTAGTCATAGATCAAAATAATTTTGGAATCCAAAAGACCATGGAGTTAGAAATACACTTCAATGCTCAAAGGGTCATCAATGGCCCCATGATTGAGAGATCTTGATTCATCCTTATCTTACTTGATTTCTCTGAAGTTTTTGACACTGATGGGTATTCTTTTCATGACAATTTCTTTTCTTTTTCTTTTGGTAGCCATAGATTCCTTGATTCATGATGTTTTTCCTGACTCTCAGACAGTTTTTCTATACCCTTTGTTGGCTTTGAAGAATCTTTCTGCTACCTGGGTTTTCTCCAATGTTCTCTTCTCTCTTGACTTATCAAGACCTTAATCTCCCACCATTGCTCAAAGGGTAGATTTGTGCATTGAAGGGGGAATGGTGGAATAGAGGAATAGAGCTATGTTGAAGGATATAAGGCCTAGTACTGGATATTCCAGGGAAGGTGAGATGCTATCCATCTCACCATTCTTCATTTGGTTCAATCACATAATCCCTTGAGATCTGGAGATGCCGTTCCAAAAGAGTTCTAGCATTGATTTGGGACCACTGTAATATACCAATACATCTGTATAAAAGTAAGAGAACCCTTTTATTTTTATTCTATTTTGTTTTTAATTTATATGATCTAACATGTACTTCTATAGCATAGTACAGTAAAGAAAAAATATAGTTGGACATGAAACATCAAATCCATCTGTGCAACTTGCTGTTCCCTTCCAAATATACAGCAAAGTTACTATATAAATTTCTTTTTACTTTATTTTTTTCTTCTCACCCCACTCTAAAGATGATTACTATTAGATACAAATTACATATAAATAGATACACCTACATATAATATTATATGTATGTATGTAAAATTATTCTGTAGATACTGTAATTTATCAGTTTCTTCTCTAGATGAAGATAGTACCTTTCTCTATATATCATTTATAGTTAACTTACATTTTATAATAATCAATATAATTTATTCACTCAAAGTCATTCCTAAAACAATATTGCTGTTACTGTATACATTATTTTCTTGGTTCTGTTCATTTTGTTTTTCACCATTTTGTGGAAGCCTTTCCATATTTTTCTATGCTCATTAAGTGCATCATTTCTTAAAGCAAAGTAGTGTTCTATTGCAATCATATACCAAAATTTAATTAGCCATTCTCCAAGTGATGGACATCCCTGTAATTTCAAGTTCTTTGCCACCACAAAAAAGCTGGCATAAATATTTTAGAACATATAGGTTCTTTTCTTTTTCCCTAATCATTTTTAGAAATAGACAGAGTATCACTGAGTCAGGGGGCATGGGTAGTTTAATAACTCTTTGGTCGTAATTCCAGATTGTTCTCCAAATGGTTAGGTCAATTTCCAATTCCACTAACAACAATTAGTGTCCCAATTTTTCCATGTTCCTTCCAACATTTTCCACTTTCTGTTTCAATCAGCTACTAGTGTGGTCTGAGACTTGCTTTAAGAAACTCAAACACAAGTATAGTTAAGGAGGGAAAGCATTTCAGTCATAGGAAACTGCTAGTCTAGGTAGAAAGTAGAAACAAAAAGATTTGGCAACATGTCAGAGATGGCTCAATAGCATAATGGATAGAAAACTGAGCCTCGAGGCAGGAAGACATAACTTCAAACCCTGCCTCAGTTAGCTGTGTGATTCTGGACAAGTCATTTCTTGTCTATTTCATCTTTATTGTGGTTGTGTCCATCTGCCTCAGTTCATTCATCTGTGAAATAAGGATGATAACAATAATACTATGTACTTTCCATGGTTGTTGTGAGGACAAAAATAAGATAATATTTATAAAACACTTTAGAAATCTTGAAGTGCTATGTAAATTCTAGCTATTATTATTGTTATATTAAAATGAAAGTACAAATGACACTGAAGCTGTGAGCTAGGGTAACTCTACAGAAATAGTAAAGTTGGGAATCAGAGAGGATTTTGGAGAAAAGAAAAGGAATTCTATTTTGTATGTATAGAGTAAAAATATAGAATGCTTTAATAATTTGAATGAAGTACAATATGGAGAGGCATGATTAGATACATTTATCTGAAAAAGTTGATATAAATTTAACAAAATGTACAATACATAGCTGCTAAAAATGTGTTTTTGTTTTGTTTTCATTTCTTTTTAAATATTAAACTGAAGCATAAATGAGACATAATATTTAGGAATCATGATGTAATAACTCCATTGGATCTTGCCTTGGTCAAACCACATCTGTAACATATTGTGTTCAGTAAAGCATCATACTTCAGGGCAACAAGGATAATGATGGGCCTCAAGATAATGACTAATTAGAATTCATTGAAGGAAATATAGAAAACTATATAATAAATATATTCAACCATTTGAAGCACATTGTGACCAAAAAGAGAGTTTTTATTTTTTGCTTTTGGTGTAGGAGATATAACTTGAAGCACTGAATAGAAGCTATAAAGAGGTACCTTTAGACTTGAAATAAGGAAAATCTTCCAAATAATTAGAAATATCAAAATATTCAATGGGCTTCCATGAGAACCAACTAATTCACTTTTCATTCCAGGTCTTTAAGCCAAGGCTGGATGATAGTCTGTCAAATATGTTATAGGGGTCATTTCCCCCCAAGAAAATGTGATGGCCACTGAGATTGAAATTCTAGAAATTTTATTTTTATGTCATATTTCCAGCCCTATTTCATGCTATTGCATTCACCATCATGTAATCTGTTATCAAACCATCCCTCTGTCATGTATGCCCCTTGTCCTAGGTCACTCCTTGTGGCATCTCTCCTGCTTCCTTGATACTCTTCCCAAAACAAAGAGCAAAGAACTGGGAATATCCCTGATTCATACATACATACATACATATGTATGTATTTATGTACATATCTATACACTGAATTGCTCCTTCTTCTCTACCAAAAAACCCAAAACCCACAAATAAATAAGAAACCCTTCCAAGAGCTTAACACAGACCGTCTGTTTATTATTTACTCATATTATTCAGCAGCTCCAAAGCTACTTTCCTGGTCTCTTTAAACAGGCTAGGAAGAAATCCTGGAGAAAAATCAACAACAGATTCTTCCCCTTAGTATCTGAAAAAGACTTGTCACTTTTCATTTTTCTTAAAACACTTTGCCTTCCCTTGTATCATTCTTTAATCCATCCTGTGATGGGATGTGAATGCTTTTTTACAAATTAGCCCTAATCTACCCATTCAGATTTAGTTTACATTGTTCCCTTTTATTCTCTACATACTAGCTAAACTTGCCTTTTTTTTGTTTTTCATAATGTCATTTTGCCTCCTATGTCTTTGTCTTCATACAGGCTATTCCAAGAGGCTAGAAGGTAAGTACTTATACTCTAACAGAAAATCTGAGCAAATGATCAACACTTCTTGTGGCATTCTAGGCATTAGAGTTTTGGAATGGACCTGTCTGAAGTAGTGGTGACTATTTAGGATCATCTAGAGATTTTTAGCATCTTTCCTATTCTCTACTACAATAAAACCTATAACAGCAAACTGGCTATGAGTTGAGTTGTTCTGTTGTGTCAGAGCATGGGAATTTTATGAACTTAGAAACAGCACTTATCATCATTGCCTAAAATCTTATCCAACTTGGAGAGATTATAAATGACCTCATATTCAGTTAAACTTTTTGAATGGGCTCATAACAATATGCAGGATCAACAGCATTATTCCTAACTGAGAATTTGATAATGAGTTACCCAATTTTTTTGCCTATTTTTCTACCCCAGTACTTAGCATAGTACCTGGCATATATTTGGTTTACATTTAAATTTAATAGATTTTATTTAATAGTTTGTTTAATTTATTTAATAGATTTTAATTTATTTAATAGATGTTAATTGATTCTCTGATTGGTATAGATTATAGGAAGAGCATCTATTCTCTTGCTTGGAATTTGTGTAATAAGCTTAATTGATAAGGTAGAAATTTACTGATCCTGCATATGTATGAAGACTTTTCTATTTTATTTGTTAACTGAAGTTTTTTTTATTTTCAAAACATATGCAAGGATAATTTTTCAATATTGACCCCTTACAAAACCTTGTGTTCCAATTTTCTCCCTCTTAACCCTCATCCCCTTCCTTAGATGGCAAGTAATCTAATATATGTTAAATATGACAAAAATATATCCAATATAGGAATGTATGAAATTTATAAGATCTCTGAGACATAAATTAGTTTTCCTTTAAATGGTAATGAAATCATCCTTAAGATTTCACTTAGTCTGTGGGACTAAGGATTGAGCCACTGGCATAGCTTTCTAGGTGTGTAAGACAAAAAAGCCCATCATAGAAGTAGTTGTGTATATTCAGGCTTGCCAGTTTTCCCACTGTGTGAGTCAAACTAATGCTATAACTTACATTAATATCCTTTCCATACTATTATTGAATAATTGCTGTTGTTGTTGTTAAAAGGTTATGTTTTGTATGGATGTCTCATTTGATTCCAGCCCTAAGCCTGAACACAGAATGGACTGAGTTGAATCTAGCCAAGATTAAGAGAGTATGGTACATATGTATGGTAACATCCATGAAGATCTCCATAGAGAAGCTCTGTGTTTTAGTGGACTGGCTAATGAACTAGGAGTCAGAGAGTCTAAGATGTAACTCTAGCTGTCACTGCCAAAGAACTATCATTTAACATTTTGTGCTTTTATTTCTGAGTCTGTCCAACAGAGATCTGTGATACCTGTCTCTACCTGCTTCACAAGGATATTGTAAAGACCTGTGAGTCAATACATATTAAGATGCATGTAACTTTGTTAGAAGAAAGACTGAATCAAGTATAATGTATTATTCACTAATCACTGGATTTGAATTTAAAATAAAAGAATGTGATATATTTCTAGAGCAGGACTTACCAGGTGCCCCCTAGTCTGAAATGGCAAATCATTCATTCATCCATCATTATTTGAGAATTTACTGCACTCATAACATGGAACCAAGACTAAGTCAAACACACAAGAAGCAGTAAGAACAGTCTCTACTTATAAGCAACTAACAATGTAGCTAGAGGACATAAAATTCCTAAGTCCACTTTGAATGACTTGAGAATATATCATTCAAATTAATATTTATTAAGTTTCCATAACAAATGAGACATTTCTGACTATAGGATCGTAGAATTTTCAGCTAAAAAGTGCTTTTATGAATATCTGTTTATTTGTCTCAATTCTGCTTTTCAAAAAAAGCTTGGGGGCAGGGGAGAGGTATTAATCTATTACTGCTACACTAAGAATACAACATCCCAATAGTAGTAACACCGAGCATAATTAAACTCGCAAGTATGCCCAGAATCCTCCTCTAGTCTGGGAATTGAGATGGTGTAATATTAAAATATTACAAAAGGAATGAAGAATTATGGGAAAGAGGGAGAAGTTAATTTAAATGCAAAGTTTTGTAGTTTTTTTTTTATTTTTCCTTAACAAGGGTCAGCAAATGCTTTAGTAACTAGAGCCATGTAAATGCTATTTAAACAGGGAAAATTATACTTCATGTCTTCTCCCATATTAGTGCACTAAGGAAAAAAAATTATATGAAAAAGTTAAATTGATTCTGTATCATTTCTTATTGATCCTATTTACAGCAAATTGACTTTTTGTAATTAAGCCATGGCTCTTTGTCTCTGAATTTAATGCAGAAATTCAGAATAGCTTGATCTCTGCTCATCTCTCTATCCCTAATCCCCAACTTTGGGATCTGATCATCTTTGGAAAAACATGGACATTCCCCCCCCATTTGGATTTTCTACTGATAGACATGCTTGTCAGCTCACACTGCCAAAGGAAATATGAGGTGGGGTGAAACTCTTCAGATATATCTGCGTCCCTAATCTCAGTTTCATTTATTATCTTCATAAGGCTCCTTTTTACTTGAAAATTGGTTTGGTTGTCCAAGCTTATCATGGTACACCTACATGGAATCTTGGGACCTAGAGCTAGAAGGGTCATATACCATCTTATGTCATATGTCTCAGATTCTCTCTTAACAGATGAGGAAATTAAAATGTTGAGAGTTTATTTGACTTGCCCATGGTCACTCAGATGAATAGAACTAAGATTTCTCCCTGGAGCTTCTAATTCTAAATTCATTACTTTGCCCACCCCACCATGATGAACAAACAGACATCTGCTGTAAGATGTAACTACTTCAGGTTAACATACCTCTGAATTTAGGAATAGGCTGTCTTAAAGTATTAAAAGATCAGCTCTGTTCTGCTGTCCAGTTTTCTGACCGTATCAGAAAGCACATTGCCAAATATTATACAACTGATTTATTATACATAAAACTGGCATTCTAAAAAGTACAATTTTCCCCATCTCGAAAGTCAAGGTGGTATAATGTAAAGAATACTGGACTAACAATCAGGAAAGACCTACCTATACCAAAATTTCACCATTGTTGCTTACCTGCTACAGATCTATGGACAGGTCCCTTTACTTCTCTCAATCTCAGCTTCCTCATTTGTAAAATGGTGACAATTTCACCTCTATTGCCTATCTACAAGAGCTTTTGAAAGGAAACAATGAAACAATATGCATAAGTACTTTTATAACTTTAACATGTTATATACTTGCCAGTTATTTTTGGATTAGATCAATATTTATAGAATTTTATGCTCTGATAAACTCAGGTTTATGTGTTGTGGTAGATTTTTGAAGGTATGAGAAAGAGATAAGAGAATAGATACCAGGTGAATCAAACTGCTATTACCACCTCACAACCAACACCCCTAAAAACCCCAGAGCAAAAGCAGACAACATTGAGCTCAAAGAGTCATGGTGGAAAGCAGCACTTCCAGACAACTGGACTCACTTCTAATGTGCTTTACCAACTATCTTCCAAGGACATACTTTTGTATAGATGTGATCTGGCAACTACTTCTACACCCTTGCCTTCTCAGTAGTTACTGAAGATACAGGAAAGAATGTTCTTGTTGCCAAAGTCCTCTGCATGTTAAATGAATTAATAAATATGGTTTCATCATCTCAATGAATGTGGTTTCATCAGTGGAAAACATATTAAAGATCCTAAGGACTACGGAGCCTTGCCATCAAACTTGCAGCTAAAATCACCCATCTGTTTCCTCCTAGAAGTATATGAGATCCTTTAGAGCAAGGAAAAAGCTTTTCTATTTGCTTTCAACATATCAAATGCTTAAAAAATCCTTTTTTGATCTATTCTTTTAACTTGGTTCTCCTGCTGCCTAGTTGTAAGATTTTATACAAGTCACAACTTTTCAATTTCTTTACTTATAAAATTAATGTTGTAATATTTGCTATGCCTATATTACAGAGGTGTTATAAGAAAAACACTTTATAAACTAGGGAGATTCAATCTCAGATCTTCCTGATTTCAATTCTAGATCTCTATCTACTATGACCCACTCCATCTTTCAAATATGGGCTATTATCATTATGTATAAAAATAGTTGGTGTTGTATTTGTCTGTCCATCAAATAGAATGTAAGCTTCCTGAAGGTAGGAACCATTTGACTTTGTATTTTTGCCTGCAGAACCTAGTACAATACTCATCACATAATGGAACAATTAATAAATATTGAATTGATAAATCAATTAATCTATAATCATTCATTGATAGCTAGCTAAATTCATCCACACCCAGCTATTCTTATCTTTTTGCTCTACCATTTTAAATTCATTTATAAGTGCCCTTTCCATCTATCATTTTAGCTAAGGTCAAAAACAGTTAAAGGGCATTGAGGAAACTTATTCTATCATGAGACAATGAGGGCATAGTGTTTTGAACTACCCTAATGAACAATTCTAGAAATAGTGGATTATATATTTCCTTAATATTCTTTATAGTTGAGTGACCCAATAATCCCTGAATTAGAAGACATGATTGTGTTAGTAAGAGTGGGATAGCATAAAAGCCAGTCAAAAGCTTCTACATGAAGAATAATATTACTAATATTAAAACTATTATAATCATGCTTAATACTGATTACATGCAATCATATGTAGAAAATAATATTATCCCAGTTATACAATGCTTGAAGTTTTTAAAAGTACTCTCTTCCCATCTAATTTGTGATATAAGTACCATACATATTATTATTTACATTTTACATATAAGTAAACTAAGACCAAAAGGAGGCAATTTACTAATTTATGATCACAAAGCTAATAAGTATCAAAGATAGAGCATGAACATAGATTTCCTGATTCCAAGTTGAGAAGAGATATTTGGTTACTTTGCAAAGTTATTTTTGCCAAAATGATAGACTAACAACACTTCTTAAAATAACTGTGATTTCTGGTTCATTAGTCTCATAAAGGTCACTACTATCATTTAAAAGAGTTAAATTTGATTATCTGTTATGAAATCTCTTTGGTCTTTCTGCTATATTCATTGCCTTTGATCATTTCCTTCAGCTGAATAATCTCTCGTCCCTGGGATTCCATGACCTGCTTTTCTTCCTGGTTTTCTACCAGACTGTTTGGTCTCCCTTTACTTATCTTTGCTACTAGTTCATTTTCTTTCTCCTGTCCTCTAAATATGAGTTTTCCTCGAGACTCTAGCATAGATCTTTTTCTCTTTTCCCTCTATACTCTTTCTTTTGGCAATCACACATTTTTTTCCCATCTTTCATGCATCTGACCGATAAATTTATATTTCCAACTATAATCTCCCCCTTGCTTATCTTTATGTTCCTATCTATCTGGGGCACACCTCTACCTTGATGTCCCTCTGGCTGAACCTCAAACTGAACCTATAGAAAACTACATTCATTTGAAGGCTGGTCATATGGAAAAGGAAATGGACTTTTTTTCTTGTTTAGTCCTGAAAACAAAACCAAGAATCATGAGTTGAAGTTACAAAATTAAAATTTAAACTTGATGTCAAGAGAACAAAACAAATATTTCCAACAGAATTATCAAATATCATATAAATATCCTTGGAGATAATGTATTTCTTCCCCATTATAGGTTGTTAGGTAGGGCCTGAGTAATCACTAATAAAATATATTCTATTTGGGAATGAATAATCTTTTGGAGGTATCAATTCAGATCAGAAAAGATACTTTCAAACTATAAAATTCTGTGATTCATCAACTTCTCCCTCCCAAAAAAAAAAAAAATCTGCCTCTCATAATGAGACAGAGTATTAAGCAGCTTCTCTATTAGGGGATAATATAGAAAGTCTTTACCATCACAGAATAACATAATACTGATAAACTAAGCCAAAGTTATTGTGTGAAGGTACCAAAAAAGAGACATCATCCAAGATGACTACTGGCAAAGATGGAGAGGGAGCTAACTCCTCAAAGCTGATGGGGAAGGGCTCTGGGCAGAAAAGAATAGAGAGAACAAAGGTAATAAGCAGAAACTCTTTTCAAAGTTCAAAGAGCTGAGATTGAAATAGTGAAAAAATAGTCTATCAAGGAATCCTACAATGAGTTCTGTTAATGTATGAATATTTTTCTTGAGTCCTGGGTATTTTACTATTTCATCTATTTGTAAGCAACTGAAGCTGCTACAATAGCAGCCAATCTACTAACATTTTTTTTAATTTCATCCCTAAGCCCCTTATTAAATTCTTCTTCTATTCAGTAGCAGTGACATTTTAATGCTCCTCATCACTAGTAGCTCTGTGATGACACTTGTCCTAGAACTGACTCAGCTTACTATGTATAACTTCATCAATGTCCCTGGCCATGGTGCTGAGAGTTAGAATCAAAGGTAATAGTTGTCTTCTTAGAGCAGAAACAGGAAACTATGGAATGCAAAGAGTAACCATAAAAAAAAATTAGATCCTTATAAAGGAATTTAAAGAATAGATGTAGAATGAAATCAAATTCATAAACATTTATTAAGGAAAAATACTGCTTCCATTTTATTTAATTTGATTTAATTTTAGAGTTGGTGACCCAAATCCAGGATTATTTCACCATTATTGAAAACTACTTTTACCAGCATAGAACACCAAATTTTATCTTCAAGAATTACCTAAAATTAAAGGTCTGACTATGGCCATGGTTTTTTTGTGTCATTAATGTTAATTTAATTGCATGTGATTTTGTTGGTTTAGAGAACATCGGATGAAAGAACTCTTTCTACCACTGCAAAGGGACAATTTCTTCACAACGTTTAGAGTAAGAGAAATGTCCAGCAATAATGACAGATTAAATTACATGGGTAAAACCACATAGCCAGTTTGTGGAAGAGGCAGAATTTAAACCCCACATCTTTCTGATTCTGGGCTTGGTTCTTCATGTACTATGCTAAACTTTATTATGTTTTAATAAGAGTAAAAGGCCCACATAAAAACCAATGTCTGTTGTCTAAAAACCAACCTAGTTAAATATTGAGTACATACTGATATGTTAATATATAGCATTTTCATTGGTTGGTTTTCCTAGACAATACCTCATTATTAACTGATAGTTCATTTCTGAACATACTAAGACCTATTGTTGACCCAAAGTCCTTTTCACAGAAGCAATTACTTTAATAAGACTCATTAGTAAAAGTTTGACCATTAAGTAATCACTTTTTGGCCCCAATGAACCATGAAAATATATTTTAAAATTTTCACTCAAAATGAATAAAACAGAATAAACTTTGACAACAAATATTCAAATTGGATCTTTGCTAACTAATTTGATAATTATTTTCCCAGCCAAAAATATTAGCTTACAATTGGGTTTTAGCCTTAGCATGTAGTAGATTGAGTGAGTGTGGGGGTGGAAGGACAGAAGCATTGAGCTTAATTAGTTACCATTAACTAAGTGCTTCAAGTGTGCAGTCAATAACCTTACTGATGTTCATCTCAACAACTTGGCATTAAAGAGTAATTATCTACCATACCTTGATTCCCAAAGCACTTGACAAAGCTATGAGTCATGGATCTGTTCCCAAGTGAAGAAAATTAAGCAACTACTATGTACTTTTCTAAATTCCTGCAGTTCTTATGAACACACAGGGGGCTAACTCCTCAAAGCTGATGAAGTAGGGCTCTGGGCAGAAAAGAATAGAGAGAGCAAAGGTAACAAGCAGAAACTCTTCCTAGCTGTGTTGCATTGGAGTCAACTGTTCTCCTGAAATAACCTGGCTCCCCCCTGCCTGTAATTGGCAGCTTTGGTTTCACAGGAAACACTTCCTTTTTGAAAAGTTGAAGCTAAGCCTTTTAATGCCCCAAGCAAAACATGTTAGTGTCTTGATTCCAAGGGTGTGGAAGACATAAATCTAAAGTATCTATGGTTTCGGTGGAAGTACTAAACTCTCTCTGCTGACGCATTGAGGAATTAAAAAAAAACTGACAGCCTTTTGAACTATTGTCAAGAGATGCATGCAACCTCATTTCTAGAAAGGATATTTCATTTTCTATCTCAGTCACTTTTTTCATCTCTGTAGCATCTTTATTCCTTCTAGCATCTGCATACAGTCAGTTCCATTATGTTAGTATAAAATGCATGGAATGTAGGGTCTGGAAGCCATTTTATAGTGCTGTTTCCAACACACCTTGCTGACAAAACCCAAGATGCAAAACTGAGCCAACAACTTATCTTTAAAAAGCCCCAACCACAAGTTTGCATTTTTCCTTCATTTTTTAATTTCCATGCTCAAGAAGGAAAGCTTGTCATGACAAATGATTACATTGTGTGGGAATTTTTCATTCCAATGAGCATTCTGAGCTTCCTGTTGGGGGATGACATCTTGCTGAAGAGGAAAGTGGTTGTTTCAGAAGCTCAGTAGAGTTGTGTTTCCATTCTTCTAGGGTCATTTCACAGAAGGAAAATTGCAGTGTGTCTTATTCTAAGGTTTTTCTAATCAAAAAAGAACAATTCTTTTCCCTTTTCTGGGGTGCATCAGACTGAATAAGATGATCCTTTTCTAGGGACACAATTGAGGAATTTAAGGAATAGAGATAAAAATATACATTTCTCTATACAAATGGAGGGATAGGAATTGTACATGTGATTTCATGAGGTCAGGAATCCTTAGATGAGAAAACTTCCTCTAGTAATAAAAATTGACATCTCTGCAATGTATAGTCTTAGGATCATGAGACCTAAGTGACTTGCCCAAGATCGCACAGCCAGTGAGTTGGAAGCTAGAATTGAATTCAAGTTTTCCTGTCTCAGTTTATCTTGTTAATAGTGTACAAAGTATCTGTTACATACTTACCCACAAAAGATAAAAGGAAATGTGCACCTGATAATTCATTGCCAAAAAGTCCTTGAAGTTTTTATGGTTTTGAGAATAAAGCATCATATGTAACCCCAACATAAGAAATCTGCCCTGCCCAGAACCAGATCACTCTAAATATTCTAAGATATTTGAGTATAATATCTATAAAAAAGCAGGAGTACTGATTTTCATTAGAAAAATTACATTTACAAATATATTAATCTAAGATAAACAGATACCAGGCATATTCAAACAAATCAAGTATAAATGTCTAGATCATAAGATCATAGATTTAAAGGTAGAAGAGATCTTAGAAATCATCTATTCCAAGTCCCCCATTTTACAGATGAGGAAACTGAGGCTCAAAAAGATTGCCTGATTTGTCTAAAGTCACAAATTTAAGTAGTAACATAATTGAGCTCAAATATAGGTCTTATGAGATCATTTCAGTTCTCTTTCAATTTCTTACAATTCCCTAGAAAGATAGGGCTCACATAAATGAAAAAGATGGAGAAAAGTCCAGGACAGTATCCCAGCTCTATGATGGATAGGCCTATATTCCCAAAGACATCAGAGAAAAAGGAAAATATCCTTCATATTTATAACAAAGCTTTTGTGATAGAAAAAAAGATGCCTAACAACTTAGAGATGGTCATCAGCAGGGAATGGCTGAGCAAACTGTGGTATATGAAAGTAGTAGAATATTATTATATTATAAAAAAATGCTGGAAAAGTGATTTCAAAAAGACATAGAGAAACTTGTACAAACAGATGCAAAGAGAAGGTATAAGAACCTTGAGAGCCATTTATACTGAAATTTTAATAGTATAAAATCAAAAATTTTGAAGATTATGTAAGTTGACAAAGAATAAATGAGCAAAACCAGGAGTCAGGAAAAAATATAGAATAAAAATAATGCTAAGAAACAAGCTATTTTGAAAGTTATAATAACTCAAATGAATATAAGAACCATCCATGATGCCAAAAGATTGATGTTGAAGCATGCTATCTACCCCGAGAGTGGTGATGGACATACAGATTGATGGTGCAAAATTAAACAGATTTTAGATACTGCCAATTAAGAAATTTGTTTTATTTGACTATGCCCATTTGTTATAAGGGTTTTTATTCTTTTTCAATGAAATGTGTTAGGGGAAAGAAAAGAAAAAGATGTGTGCTATTTTAAAGAAAAATTTAAAATAATTATGTGTATCAGGAAATATTTTAGATTATAACACTTTGTATGCATTTTATTATATAACAAATAAGCTGCTAAGAGTATTGAAAATAAGGACTTGTTATAATCTCATTTTCTCAATTCCTCTATCACCTTTAACAGAGCTCTGCACACAGCAGAAATTTAACATATTTTTGTATTGTACTATATTTTACTTCTAGTTTACATTCTTTAAAAATTGGCAGTCTCTATGAGTGAAATGCAAAGAATTTAAATTCCTGTTTCTTCAAGAGAAATGGGGATCAAAAAATTAAACTTACGGCCTCATTTTGCAAAAAATAGTAATAGAATCCAGACTTGTAGAATCTCCATCACTGTTTAAGACAACAAATTATTCAGCTTTTTAAAACAAGGACAATAACAGGAAGAAGCTGCCCCCATGATTCTTTTTTATTCTACTGCCTTCCCTTTTTGATTATCACAGAATTATCCTGTATATATGTTGCATGTTCATAGCTGTTTACACAGATTCCCCAATTAAACTGTGAGGTACTTGATAATAGAAGCTCTATTTTACTTTTTTCCCAGTATACAATAAGCAAATGAAAGGGGAAAAAAAGTAAATAAGTGTGTTCATGTGTCAGTCAGTCAATATGCATTTATTAAGCTCTGTGCCAAAGCCTATGCTAAGTACAAGGAATAAAAAGAAAGGAAAAGGACATATCTCAAGGAGTTAACAAACTAATGGAGATACACAAGTATAAGTTCTATATACATGATGTATAAACCTATTTATATGTATATTAATTGATATGCTATATTATGTTGATGTAACATAATTATTAATGGAAATAAAGGGAAGGTAATAGTATTTAAGAGAATCAGAAAAGGTTTCTCATAGAAGATGAGATTTTAGTTGAGCATGAAAGAAGACAGAATATAGAAATGAGAAAAGAGCATATTCTAAACATGTAATCAAAGGGTATACACAGCTTTATAGCTCTTTGGGCATAGTTCCAAATTGTTCTCCAGATTGCTTGGATCAATTCACAACTTCACTAACAATATATTATCTATCTATTTTTCTAGTATTTGTCACTTTTCTATCACATTAGCCAATTTGATAGGTGTGAGATAGTCCCTCAGAGTTGTTTTAATTTATATTTCTCAAATTATTAGCAATTTAGAGTCTTTTAAAAATATGACTTGATAGCTTTTATTTCTTCTTCTAAAAACTGCCTGTTCATATCCTTTTACCATTTATCAACTGAGGAATAGTAGCCTTCCGGCTATTTAAATCTTGATATGCAATGTAAGATGTTGGTCTATGGCTAGTTTTTCCCAAACTGCTTTCCAATTTTCCCAACTGCTTTTGGTCAAAAAGTGAATTGCTGCTCCCCAAAGCTTAGATCTTTCACTTTATCAGACATTAGATTAATGTGATCATTTACCTGGACATAGTGTGTTGATAATCTATTCCACTGATTAACCACTATGTTTCTTAGCCAGTACCAAATTATTTGGATAATTGTTACTTTGCAATATAGTTGGAAATCTAGAACTGTGGGGCCATCTTCCTTACAGTCTTTTTTTCATTTATTCTAGTTATTCTTAACCTTTTGTTCCTCTAGATGAATTTTATTATTTTTGTCGCTATTAAATTATTTATTGGAAATTTTATTGATATGGCACTAAGTAAATTAATTTAGGTGGAAGTGGCATTTTTATATATTGATTAATGAATAATTATTAATTAATTGGGAGATGGAGTGTTTTATTGAAAGAACAGTTAAAAAAAAAAGCCAGTGTCACATAGTATATTGAGAGGATGAGATAATATGGTCAGATTTGTGATTTATAAAGATTAATTTGACAGCTCACTGAAAGATGGACTGGAGTAGATAAGATTTCAAGCAAGGCAATAAGGAATAATGTGGGAATGAAGCAATAAGAACATGCATATAAATAGTGACTGTGTTGGAAGAAAGAATGGGGAACTAAATAAGAAATGCTACAAAAATGAAATCAACAGAACTTGGCAAATAGATTTCATATGAGTTTAAAAAAAGCAGTCTAAGTTAACTCATATGTTGTTATCCTGGGTGATTGGAAGGATGGTTGTACCCTTGACAGTACTAAGAAAATTTGCAAAGGTATAGAAGGTTTCAGTAGAAAGAAAATGAGTTGAGTTTAAGATGAATTTAATAAGTCTTGGAAACATTCAGTTTGAAAATGAGATTCTCAACTGGAAGCTAGAAAAGAAATTAGGGATGGATAAATATATCTAAGAATCATCAGCATAGAAATGATGAAATATGGTAGCTGATAACATAGCCATTCAGAGGTTGTACAGATATTAATGCCTGAGGCCATAATTGTATTCAGGTCTTTCTGACTCCAGGTCCAGCCCTCTAGATCTTACTGGTACCCATAAGCAAAAAGCAAAATATCCACTTCTTCACACAAGTAGTCTATAGCTCTGATGTACATAAACTCTTAACTCTTCACTATCAGAATTTTTTTCCCCTTCAAGGTTCATTTCAGATGACATGAGATACAAAATGATAAGAAAGAATAGGTACTGCAATTCAGAAGACCTGAGTTCAAATCTTGCCTCTGGCACTAATTACCTGTGGGACCTATCGGGGCCTAAACTGCACTATACTTACATACATACACATGTGCATATATGTATACATAATATATCATATGTACACACCCACAAATTCCTACCTAAATTGTATGTTGTTATATACATGTGTGTATATGTGTACATATATGAATGTATACATAATTTATTTGTATGTATATGTATATATGTGTGTGTATAAAAAATCTTCCATGATTGCTCCCCTAACTTTCAATGCTGTTTCATGCCCTGCATTATCTACATTTACTAACCACTATGCACACTGTATGATCCATAGAGAATGTAAACATCTTGAAAAAAGACTGTTTCAATTTTGTTTTTATATTTTCAGTATTTAGCATAGCATAGCACCTAATAAATAATAAGTACTTAAGAAATGTTTGTGGAATTGTTGAATTAAATTATCTTCCAAATCAATAACTCTGACTTGAATACCAAAGTGACATTTCTAAGTGTGTTCTGGAACTTTGTAGATGTCCTGGCTAAAACCAAATTCAATTTGTCTTTCAGATGAACTCATACTATTCTTTCTCAAGCCAGCTCCTCCTTCTGTCCTCGTCATTTTTGCTAAGCCATCTGTATTTGGGTCTTCTGAGTCATCTTTTGTCTTGTTTAAACTATACCCCCACTCCCTTTCCCACATCTAATGTCCCCAAGCCCTGTTATTTCTACCTCTCACATCTGCTCTCTCCATTTCATTTATATTGTCATCAACTTAATTAAAGTCTTCTGTAGACCAAGACTGGAGCCTTGCAATAGCCTTTTAAATGGTTGCTCCTCTTTCTATCATCCATTACTTCTCTCACAATGCCTATAATACTACTCAATCTCCATAAATCACAGCTCTGATAATGTTATTCCTCAAATGAAAAACAAGACAAAACAAATTCTTTTTTGACCTACTACATTTTGAATAAAATCCACATTTCTCCTTCTGGTATTTCTTGCCATACTTTCCACTGAAACCCTACCCATTCCTTATACTTTGGTCAAATTGGAATATTCAATCCCTACTCTTCAGGCATACCCTCTGTTTTCACATTGTTTTCACTTGATCATGATGTTCTATCCATTAGAAATGTATTTCCCTGTTAAAATTCTATCCAACTTTCAGACCTTTAGAGAAAGGAAGCCATTCACACATCTAAAATTAAACAAAGTAAGAACACTAGCTTTTCTTCCCCTACAGAAAAGGAGATCTCGTGGTCCTCAAGAGTCTTAGCAATGGATAACTTTTTCTTTCCAAAAGGAACATTTACTTCCAGTATTCAAGGGCATACAGTTAAATCAATAGTGGTCACTAACATGTTAATATGCCTCTGAAACTATTATATCTGAAGCTGAATAATAGTCTATTGCCTCAGATGATTATATGACTTAGGATTAAAAATTCCTTATACTTCCAACTTGATTCCTTCATGGGAATCTGGTACCCTCTTCCCAATCTATTTCTAGGTAGAGGAGAGACTCTCAAAACCAAAGCAAAACAAAACAAAACATATATAAGAGATACCTTTACTTTCCTTTCATTCTCCCTCACAAATGAAAGGGAGTGAGAAAGTCAATGAATAAAAGAAGCCAGGTGGAGTAGGGCAAGGCATCACTCTTTACTTCTATACTTTCTTTGAAATTCTTTCCTTTATTATGTACACATGGCCAACTACAAACCTCTAGCACTTTGAGCTTTTCAATAGCTTGTGTGGTACCTTGATAAAGTATGTTTGTTTTTAACTCTTCAAAGACTATTCAAGTGATTTATCTCCTCAAAGGTACTGTGGTCAACATGTTACCTATGTAGAAAGTCATGCACCAGGAAGCTCAGTGATTTAAATGTGATTACATGGGGAGTTAAAGGAAAAATAAAGATGGTTAGCCATTTTTTCTGGATCCCAGTTCAGTACATCTTCAACTATGAAATGCAATCCACCTAAATTTCCCAGTTTTTAATATTCACCCTTTCAGTTACACAACATAAATAACCAGGATTCAAAATTAAAATCATTTCTAGTCATAAAAAATACTATAAATCACTGTTACTAAGAGAAATGCAAATTAAGACAACTCTGAGGTACAATTACACACTTCTCAGATTGACTAAGATGATGGGAAAAGATAATGATGAATGTTGAAGGGAATGTAAGAAAACTGGGATACTCATACATTGTTGGTGAAGTTGTGAACTAGTCCAACCATTCTAGAGAGCAATATGGAACTATGCCCAAGGGGCTATCAAACTGTGCAAATCCTTTGATCCAGTAGTATCTCTCCTGGGCTTGTATCCCAAAAAGATCATGAAAAAGGGAAAATGATCAACATGTGCAAAAATATTTGTAGCAGCCCTTTTTCTAGTGTCAAGGAACTAGAAACTGAGTGAATGTCTATCAGCTGGAGAATAGCTAAATAAGTTATGGTATATGAATGTAATGGAATATTGTTGTTGTATAAGAAATGAACAGCAGGATGATTTCAAAAAGGCCTGAAGAACCTTACAGGATCTGATGCTAAGTAAAGTGAGCAGAACCAAGAGAACATTGTACACAGCAACAAGATTATATGATAATCAATTCTGATGGGTGTGGCTCTTTTCAACAGCAGGGTAATTGAAGTAAGTTTCAATGGTCTTGTGATGGAGAGAGCCATCTGCACCTATCTGTAGGGACTGAATGTGGATCATAACAGTATTTTCAGTTTTTTATTGTTGTTTGCTTGCATTTTGTTTTCTTTTTCATTTTTTTGTTTTGCTCTGATTTTTCTTGTGCAGCATAATTGTGGAAATATGTATAGAAGAATCACACAGATTATATATATATATATATACGTATATGTATATATGTAGAGAGAGAGAGAGAGAGAGAGAGAGAGAGAGAGAGAGAGAGAGAGAGAGAG
>JAJPUD010004425.1:98891-167029 GCA_023553655.1 Myrmecobius fasciatus | reverse complement strand
GAGAGAGAGAGAGAGAGAGAGAGAGAGAGAGAGAGAGAGAGAGAGAGGATTACTTGTTGTCCAGGAGAACGGGTAGGGAGAAGAGAGGGAGAAAAAAAATTGAAACACAAGGTTTTGCAAGGGTGAATGTTGAAAACTGCATATGTTTTTTTAAATTTTATTTTATTTGCAAAACATATGTATGGGTAATTCTTCAACATTAACCCTTACATAGCTTTCTGTTACAAATTTTTCCCCCCAACTCCCCTCCCCTAGATGGCAGGATATCCACTACATGTTAATTATGTTAGAATACTTGACAAATCGAATATATGTATACATATTTCCAAACTTATTGTTGTGCAAGAAAAATCTTATCTACACAGAAGACATATCAGATAAAGGAAACACAATGTAAGCAAATATTAATCAAGAGTATGAGAATATTATGTTGTGGTCCACATTTCACACCCCTCTCTCTGGGCGTATATGGCTTTCTTCAGTGAGCAATTGGAAGTGGTTTGAAACATTTCATTGTTGAAGAGAGCCATGTCCATCAGAATTGATCGTCATATAGTATTGTTGTTGCCATGTATAATGATCTCCTGGTTCTGCTCATTTCACTCAGCATCAGTTCATGCAAGTCTCTCCAGGCCTCTCTGAAATCGTCCTGCTGGTTGGAAAACTGCATATGTTTTGAAAAATAAAAAGCTTTAAAAAAAAAAAAGAACTGGCATTTAAGAATGTATATCATAGAGAACCACACAAATCTTGCATCACTTAATGCTTCTACTCCATCTAATATTAAAGACAACTTCAATGCTCCAATCCTGAGATATTAAAGAAAAAAGGGTAAAGACTATCTGAGGGAACATCACCTAAAAGTCTAATAGACCAAAGAATACCTACAAACTTGCTTCATAGATCTTTCTGCCTTTAGCTTAACTCATATTGTTCTTTGCCAGACTTACTCCTCCCCTTGACTTCTTAATTTCTGCTAAGTCATCCAAGTCTGGAACTTCTGAATCACCTTTTGTCTTTTCTGCTCCCCTCCCCTCTCCTTTCCCACATCTAAGGTCACCCATCTCTGTTATTTCTACCACTTGCATCTGTCTCCTTCTTTACATTCTACTGTGATTACTCTAATTAAATTATTCATTAGCCTTCTGAATCCTTGCAATAGCCTTATAAATGGTTGCTCCTCTTTTGTCATCCATTCTTCTAGTATATCCAGAAACTCTGAATAACTGTTAGACCAATAGAAAATGATGGAAAAGGGTACTTATGCAGTTCAAACCTGAATCATATTTCTAAGTTTTAGTCTCTTTATATAAAAAAATGAAAGGTTTTGACTATTTGCTCTTTGAGGTACCCTTTTGGTTCAAAATTGGTGATCTTATGATCCCAAGTCAGAAAAATTAGGTCCAAATCTTGAGTCTCATCTTATTTATATGACCTTCATCTCTATGAGACTCAGTTTCTTCATCAGTTAAATAAGAAAATTGATGTTAACTAAGCAGTGAATAGCTCTTCCAACTATCAAGAATATCAGAGTTTATGATTATTTTCTGAAACCCACTGGCTTTTAAACCATTGAAATAATGCCTCCCTCAAAAAATATTTTTACCATAGCTAGAATGAGACATCTGATGATCAGAGGCCATCTTGTCTAATCCCACAGTTTTATAGATGAATAAACTGAACCTGAGAAATGTTAAATGATTTGTCCAATGTTACAAGGAGAAAATGCAAAATTAAGACTTGAACCCAGGTCCTTTGATTCCAAATCTTTCTTCTGTTCCATATTACCTCAATATTATGGTGGGATAATAACTGTAAATTAAACCCATCTAGATCCAGGCAGACTTACTGTGGATTTCATATCATCTTCTAATGCTCAAGTTTCCATATTAAATTGGAACATGGATCATAAATGGATATCATCCTTGGCTATTTTTCATGTCGTTAACACCATTCATGTCATCCTTCCTCCAATTTGATTGGATAAGAAAGACTCCACCTTCTGGAGGCATTAGCTAAATTTTCTTTTCATCTTATTTAATTTACATGAGAAAACGTGAAGCCAAAAAAAAAAAAATTGGCATAACCAGAGAAACTGCTAAAATTCCACCTTGAAAACCCAAGAGAAAAGCAAACTTTTCCTATCCCCCAGAGAATTCTGGGTAACAGAAGAAGCCAGATTGCAGGAACGCCAAGGCTGAATATCATAAAGAAATATATTGACCTTCAGATTTGGGGCTATTCTGAAGAACATTGCATTTTTTTGCCTAGTGCATTGGGCTATAACAGATGTAATATTTTCCTGCTGAGCTGTGAAAGCTCATAAAGTGCAACTGAGTGGTGTGAAGACCTTCAGCTCATCACACATGGCCTAACTTCAACAGGCCTTCATGGCCATTGGCCTGTTTATCTGGCTTTGCTCAAAAGGACAAGAAGATCCTCCGCCCAGCTGTGGTAGAGAATTCTTTTCCTGACTCCCTCTTCTATTTTCCTTGCCAGGGAAAGGGTAGGGCCTCATTTTTTCTTTCACACTTTATTCCCAGAACTTTGAGTTATGTAATAAATAAATGAGGAGCTCTGATTCACTTATTTTTTAATGCATTATTGATCCTTTATTTTTACATAACTCATTTCCTAATACCCTCCTTCTTGTCACAAAGGATTAGAGACTGCTCAGATTATCCCCAAGGCTGGAGGGGATTTCAGAGCCCAATTAGTCCAAATTCTTTATTTTACACTTAGGAAAAGGGAGGTATGAGGTGATACAGTGACATGATCAAAGTCATATGGTTAGTGTTGAACTCAGAAATTGTGATACCAAATCCAATTCTTCTTTATTTGTATTATGCTGTCCAAATAGTTTACAAAACTGTCATAGACAGTGCCTGATGGCATGTGTCTTATTCTTTATCTATGGTTTACAATCATTCTACAAAGAGGAAGGGTTTTGTTTCATCAAATTGCTAAATTCAGTTGGTCATTTGATTCAAATTTGGAAGTCTTTCTTGTTGTCTTCCTTTGGATTATTGTTTATATTGTTTATATTTTTCTCATGGGTCTCCTAACTTTGTTATGTAAAAATTCACATATGTATCCAAGTTACTCTGAATTCTTCATATGTATCTTTTCTTATGGTATGATAATATCCAATTTCATACATATGCCATGATAGGGACCATTATTCCTTAATCTGTGGCAGACTGCTTTGCTTCCATTCTCAATTCACTTTCCACTAACATGGTTGCAAAACCATGCTGGAATCTCTTGTTAATTTGGATGTCACCTTTGGTTCCCAAAGTTTATAGAAGTGTGCAAACTTGGTCACCTCCTGACATACTGGGAATATTTCTAGTATGAAACCATTGATGGTGCTTATTTCATTTATCTGAGAACTAAATTAACTAAATCTGAATAAATTCATCTCCAGTTGTCCAATCCAGATGATTAGACATCGAGTAAGGATTATTTTTTCAGCCATAATAACACAAAAAGACCACCTAATTAAAATGCAGAGAAGTTATTTTTATATTGGTATGTGAGTTATCCACCCTGATGAACTGAAGTATATTTAAGAAGTATGGTTGCAAAACCTAATAGTTAATTCTAGGCATTAATATATGGATGCCCACACATGTTTCCAGATTACCCTTGAAAGGATAGCCAATTTTAATGTTTCCAGAGGTGCTGTTGGGGAGTCCAGACAGAGCACAGCAGGAGGGGATGGTTGCTTAACTTTGCTTCATATTTACACATATAAGCTGGCAGCAAAAACAGTGACTCACTAAACTTGTGGGAATACTTCAGGTAGGCCTATTCTTAATGACTTTATTTCAAAGACTGCTTTCTCCCACTTTCAGCTGATCCTCTGATGAATAATTCAGTCTGTAGGAGTTGACAAAACAAGTATTAACTGGTTCAGATCTCTTGGGGACCATTGGGGAATATTTGGCCATACTGTGCGGTATCTACAGCAACAGGTTCCAAAATATTTGGGAGATGGAAAAAAAAGAAACAGTCTATGACACAGCTATGATTAAGCCACCCAAAATACTCAGGCTGAGTCTTGATAGATAGAATCTACTGATTCCGCCATTATTTTAAGCTACTTTAAAATGCCAACAGGGATTGACCTGCCATTTTTCACACTTTGATCAAGACTCTGATGTATGTCATCTGTGGGATCAATGGTGGGAAATGATTCATAAGAGTGGTCATACAAACCATCCTACTAAAATTGTCTTCTACATGTACTTTCAATGACAATCTAGTTGATATTTTTTATTAATAGTATACTTTTAAAAATAGGATTTTATCAGTGTAGATACCTCTGGCTTTGCTCAAAAGGACAAAAAGATCCTCTGCCCAGCTGTGGTAGAGAATTATGCCTTACAAAATATTCATGAGTTTTTTAAGAAAAAGAAAAAAAAATAATCATTGAGATGGGGCCCTAATGACAATGGACTTCACCCTTAGAAAGGCTGGTTGTTGAATAATTGAGGCACAATTTTTTTATCAGGCAAATACTCAACTTCTTGCCAGCTCTGGTAGGCCATTTGGGTTAGATGGATTAATATAGCTTTTGAGAATCTAGGATCACTTTTATAGCACTACGGGCAATCAGTGGAGGGAAAATAGCAGTAAAGATGATAATAAGGATCAAAATAGCAACTAGAAAAGGGTTATCCTTAAGAAGCTGATTTTTTTAGTGACTAATATAGGAAATAAAATGAAGTGGTGGAAACCATGCAACATATACAGGTTATAAAACTTTAGAATCTTGAGCAACTTTAGCTAAATATCTAGCAAAACATGATCTGATGTCTAAGATTATATCTCAGAAGGTCACCATTTTTCATGGATCGACAGATGACAAAGCCCCATATAGACCACAAATTATCCAGAAGAACTCAGCCATTAAATTTTACTTGAAATAGGCCATTGTCATATACTGCACTATCACATACTGAGACATAATATTGATCCTGAAAAAGTTAAAAATCTTGTTTTTTTATAAATATTATCTCATTTATTCCTTTTTTATTAAAGCTTTTTATTTGCAAAACATATGCACAGGTAATTTTTCAACATTGACCCTTACAAAGCTTTCTGTTACAAATTTTTCCCTCCTTCCCTCCACCCCCTCCCCTAGATGGCAGGTAGTCTAATACATGCTAATTATGTTAAAATACATGATAAATCAAATATACATATACATATTTATACAGTTATCTTGCTGTACAATAAAAAATCGGATCTACAAGAAAAAAAAAAAACCTGAGAAGGAAAACAAAATACAAGTAAATGTCAACAGAGAGCATGAACATGCTATGTTGTGGTCCACACTCAGATCCCACAGGTCTCTCCCTGGGTGTATATGGCTTTCTTCATCACTGAACAATTGGGAGTGGTTTGAAACATCTAATTGTTGAAGAGAACCATGTCCATCAGAATTGATCATCATAAAGTCTTGTTGTTGCCGTGTACAATGATCTCCTGGTTCTGCTCATTTCACTCAGCATCAGTTCATGCAAGTCTCTCCAGGCCTCTCTGAAATCATCCTGCTGGTCGTTTCTTACAGAACAATGATATTCCATGACATTCATATACCATAGTTTATTCAACCATTCCCAATTGATGGGCATCCATTCAGTTTCCACTTTCCAGCCACTACAAAAAGGGCTGCCACAAACATTTTTGTATATGTGGGTCCCTTTCCTTCCTTTAAGAGCTCTTTAGGATATAAGTCCAGTGGGTCAAAGGGTAACTTTTGGTACAGTTTGGTAACTTTTTGAGTATAATTCCAAATTGCTCTCCAGAATGGTTGGATCCATTCACAGTTCCACCAACAATGTATCAGTGTCCCAGTTTTCCCACATCCCCTCCAACATTCGTCATTATCTTTTCCTGTCATCTTAGCCAATCTGACAGGTGTGTAGTGGAATCTCAGAGTTGCCTTAATTTGCATTTCTCTAATCTATAGTGATTTGGAGCACCTTTTCATATGACTAGAAATAGTTTTAATTTCATCATCTGAAAATTGTCTGTTCATATCCTGTAACCATTTATCGATTGGAAAGTGGCTTGAATTCTTATAAATAGAGTCAATTCTCTATTTTTAGAAATGAAGCCTTTATCAAAAAGCTTAAATGTGAAAATGATTTTCCAATTTATTGCTTCCCTCCTAACCTTGTCTTCATTAGCTTTGTTCATACAAAAACTTTTTAACTTAATATAATCAAAATTATCTATCTGGTGTTCAATTAAGAGTTCCAGTTTTTTGGACAAATTCCTTCCTTCTCCACAGATCTAAGAGGTAAATTATCCTATGTTCCTCTAATTTGCTTATAATTTCATGTATAAATGTCTAAATCATGAACCCATTTAGATCTTATCTTGGTATGTGATGTTAGGTGTAGGTCAAGCCCTAATTTCTTCCACACTAGTTTCCAATTTTCCCAGCAGTTTTTGTCAAATGGTGAGTATTTATCCCAAAATCTGGAGTCTTTGGGTTTATCAAACACTAGATTGCTATAGTTATTGCCTAGTTTGTCCTGTGATCCTATCCTATTCTACTGAATGGCTACTCTATTTCTTAGCCAGTACCAAATGGTTTTGATGACCTCTGCTTTATAATATACTTTTAGATCTGGCACAGCTAGGCCACCTTCATCAGCATTTTTTTCATTAATTCCCTTGAAATTCTTGACCTTTTGTATTCCAATGAACTTTGCTACTATTTTTTTCTAGATCTGTAAGATAATTTCTTGGGAGTTTGATTGGTATGGCACTAAATAAGTAAATTAGTTTGGGTAGTATTGTCATTTTTATTATATTCTCTCTGCCTACCCATGAGCACTTGATGTTTTTCCAATTGACTAGATCTGACTTTATTTGTGTGGAAAGTGTTTTGTAGTTTAGTTCGTATAGTTCCTAATTTTCCCTTGGAAGATAGATTCCCAAATATTTTATACTATCAACAGTTATTTTGAATGGAATTTCTTTATGTATCTCTTGCTGCTGAACTTTGTTGGTACTTTATAAAAATGCTGATGACTTATGTGGATTTATTTTGTATCCTGCAATTTTGCTAAAGTTGTGAATTGTTTCTAGTAGTTTTTAAGTTGAGTCTCTAGGGTTCTCTAAGTATACCATCATATCATGGGCAAAGAGTGATGACTTGGTTTCCTCATAACCTACTCTAATTCCTTTAATCTTTTTTTCTGCTCTTATTGCCAAAGCTAACATTTTTAATAAAATATTGAATAGTAATGGTAACAATAGGCAGTCTTGAAAACCCTGTTTTTAATAGATGCGACTAGCCCAAATTTTCTTAATCTGTATAGAACATGGGGGGAAAGAGTTTTTTTTAAAGGAAAGCTACCCAACTAAAGAGTACAAAATTAAATATTGCCAGAGCTGGCTCAGTGTTTTAGAGATTCCAAAGGAAAGTGTGGGATAGGAGAGGTATTATACTGACTACCAAACTGAAGATCTACAGGACTGTTGTGCTGATCTCATTGTTGTATGTCTGTGAAACCTAGACAGTCTATTAGCACCATGCCAGGAGACTGAATTATTTCTGTTTGAATTGTTTTAGGAAGATTTTGAAGATCACCTGGCAGGATAAGATACCACATACTAAGTTCCTTTCTTGAGCTAAACTGCCAAGCACTCCAACTCTACTTCGGAGAACACAACTCTACTGGGCTGGGAAACATACACTTTCCAAAAAGATTATTTTATGGAGAACTCACACAAGGCATGTGCTCACAAAGTGGTCAGAAAATGCCATACAAAGACACTTTCAAGGTCTATCTTAAGAACTTTAGAACTGATATGACACAGGAGACACTGGCACAGGACCGCCCAGCATGGTGTGCTCTCATCAGAGAAGGTGCTGTGCTGTATTAGCAAAGAAGAATCGAATTAGCTCAGAAAAAAATGCTGTGCAAGGTTAGAGGATCCACCCCAAGGATCCATAGGGACTATTTATGTTCAACCTGTGGCGGAGCATTTTGAGTTTTCATTGGTCTGATCAGTCACAGTCAGATATACTGTAACTCAACTCCAAAGTAAGTGAGGTCATTTTGGTCCTCTTTGAGAACACAAGACAACAACCAAACAACAACCAACAAAATCATGTAGAAACAGGATAAGGTTTGTGTCATTTGTCATCATTTCTGCTACTGGAGTGTTCCTAGGGACATTGTCAATGAATCTGTAGAGTATGTGTTTATATCCTGATATTTTTATTTGACCACAAAATCATTATTTTCTTCATTTGTGAATAGTCCAGTCTTCCAATCAATAATATTTTATAAAGTCCCTCCTATGTGCCAGGTATTGTGCTAAGTATGGAGATCTTCTTGCATCCATGTACAAATCCCTACCATATCTATCACAAAATTCTAATATCCTCCCAACCCCCTGCCTTTTAAAATTTGGTCTGACTTGGTTAGAATACAGTAGAATTATTGTCTCCCTATTTGGGGCATTCTCTCAATGCACATATGATGGTGTTATAATTTTTGTGTGCTGTGTTACACTGTTCATAATATCATAGAATCACAGACTGGAAAGCCATAAAAGATCCTAGGAAAATAGAACTAGAATTGTAAAGAATTCCAGTGGTCATACAATATAACCTTCTCTCATTTGACTAATGAAGAGATTGAGGATGAGAGAAATTAGGTAAATTGTTCAGGATCACAGTAAGTGTCAGAATCTAGGACCAATGACTGTAAATCCATCGCCCTTTAACCATCTTATCAGAATGACTTTATGTGAATAGGACTCTCTTCTACAATATATCCAACAGGAGTTTAACAAGGTTCTGCTCAAGAGACTTCAGTGGTAGGGAGCTCATTGATTCTAGAAGCAACCTATTTTATTCCTAATCAGTTTACTCCTAACCATACATATGGGTCTTCTATGTGTATGTATACACACACACACACACACACACACACACACATATATATATATATACCTATATATATATATACACATATTCATATGCACACATAAATACATATATGGGTATTTATATATACATATTTTTCCTTATATAAATTCAAAATCTGTTACCACTCTGATTATTCCAACCAGCCCAACTCAGATACCAAAGAGCCCCTAAAGTCCTATACCAACAAGTCCAGATAAAACCTTCTGCTCTCCTGCCTTGAACTCCATTGTCCAGTTTCTATTAGTTTCCAGATTCCTCTTCCCAACTGAATGTTATAAAATTATGATGTATTATCAGTAAAGAATTTTATATTTTATATTACTATATACTAGGGGTCATGTAAAAATTTCTCGGATAAAAAAGAATTATAAAAAGTTTAAGAATCCTTGCCCTAGGTAATTTAGATACCATCTCCAATTCAATTATTAGACCCGGTACTCATTTTTCAAAATAAGTTTTTAGAGACCCTTGAATCCTGCCATTGTTCCCCAAGTTCCATCAGATCTTATCATCTGCTTTGCCCTTATATCCCAAATTCCTTGATTATTGCCATTGATATCCTGGGCAATTTTATTCATCTTCCTTGAAACAACTTTCCTATAAGATATTGCAGTCTCTTCTAAGTAGAACTGGAGTCTCTCTAAGAAATTCTTGTTTTTCTTTGTATCTAAAGTAAATTTAGCACAATTCTTGCCTTTCTTTGTATCTAAAATGCTCAGCATAGTTCTTGTTTTTCTTTGTATCTAAAGTATTCAGCATAGTGTTGGACATACAGTAAGCATTTAATAAGTGCTCCCCCACTCCGTTATTTCTGGTCTCTCACTAAGGCTTTAATGTATCAGCCTTCTTTTTCTACCTTGAGATGAAAAGGCATGTGAGGGAAAAAAGCTCTACTATTTAGTCCACATCCCTATGTCTATCCAGGAGTGTGCTACTTATTTTGTAGGTTAGATAATTGAAGATAGTCACCTTATTAAGTTCTTAGTTTCTCCGATGTATGCATTTTATTTCTTCCCTCAGAGTCTCCCACTGCTATGTCAGCCATATCTGTAGCCTAGACTCATAAAGCTGGACTTTCCCTTTACTCTGAGATTAACTAGCAACCAAATTTAGATTTATTTGCAATATTCTTATATTACAAGACAGGGTCAGGATAATATGTTGATTTAATATATAAAAACAAAATTTTCATTTGCTCCCAATTAAAATTTAGGTACTTTGAGAGATGCTACTCAGTGACAATGATGTATAATGGAAGTCAAAGGAAAAAGGAAACAATTATTAAGCACTTGCAAGGTACCAATTACTGTGACTAGAGTTGGAAAACAAATACAAAAATGAAGAAGATTCCTGACTTCAAGAAGCTCACATTCTCATAGAAGAAAAAATAAAACTAGGCAAATGGTGTCTGTGAAAGATTATTTTGGTTTGCAAAATTACAGGAATGGTAAGTAAACCAAAGGATAGACTGACACACTAGCAAAAGAAGTAATATCAGTGTTTTTAATCTGACATGTGTGTTCTAAATATCACTGTCCTATGCAAAATCATACAATAAAAACCATAGGAAAAATCAAAACATTATAAAAGTTATAGGAACCTAGTAAAAAATAGCACAGTTTTATACATGTTAAATTGCTAAGAAAAACATAAATTCTTACAATAAATAGTGACAGCCTCCATAGTCTCAAGTTGATGTTTGGCCTGCAACAGGTTTTGCCTGGGTCCTAGGCTGACAAAGTTGATGGCAATGGGTCATTGATGGCACTAGAAGAACATAACTTTAGGATAGAGAAGATATACAATAAAGATGGCACTTTGCTTTGAAAAAGATGTAAAATTTGCTTGTGAAAATGGGTATTAGATGGATTGAAATTAGAGCTATTGTGAAATGTTGTGATTTTCTATATTGTATCTGTTTCTTAGGGACAAAATTGCACATAAACAAATGTGAAATTCACATCATTTAAAATGTTCCCTAATATATCAAATGTGTAAAAACAAATTTGTGTTTTCAGAAGAAGTGATAATTGACAGAACTGACTTAATTTGTTGGTTTCAGGCCTGGAAAGTATATGGAGTAGAGAAGAGGATTTTCAATTAAGATAGCTAGGAAAAAGTGTCCAGGGAGCAAAGTGAAGAATTGTTGTAGTTATCTTAGATATAATAAATAATGTGAGACATTTACCAATAAGAACATTAAGGTACCAACTTAGAAGTTCCAGAGATAAAAAAGAGTAGTCAGTCCAAAATCATTTATTAAGTAATTATTATGTACTAGCCACTGTGTTAAGTATTGAACTTACAAAAAAAGGCAGAAACAGTCCCTACTCTCACAGAGCTTTTACCCTTCTTCTTCTCTGAAATAAAACCAAACCATTTTCACAAATCACATTCTATTTCCTGCCTGTCTTTGCACTAGTTATGCTGCATACCTGAAACACACTTAATTCTTAACATTTTTCTCTTTTTTTTTCTTTCTTTCTTTTTCCTAAATGATGTAGATAGTTTTATCCTTTGTGCTTGTATTCCCCAGGGTTCTTCAGTTTTCTGCATAATAAATACTTGTTAGTTGACCCTAAATGTGTCATAACATCATAAATGGAGAGTTGGAAAAATTTTGTTTCACTTGGAGGCCCTCTAGACCAATATTATCACGTATAAATGAGAAAATAGAAACATAGAAATATAAGAATAGTTTACCCAGAACTTGTACATATTAAGTATGTGAGACATAATTGAAATCCAAGTCTTCCTGACTTCAAATTCAACATTCTGGTATATAAATTGTCCCCAGGAGACTAGACACCAGGGGATGAATTGTTTTAGTCATAGTATCTCAAAAAATTTATTTACAAAAACACAAAGAATCCATGCTGCAAGTGCTCATATCAGTGAAACAAGGGCTCTTTTAAAATCCTGAAGTATGACTTTGGACTCAATTTTTAACAGGAATTTAAACAGGAAAAAAGGCATCCCTAGAAAACATATTAAAAGGGAAGGTAAGAAGAGCAATTTGCCTTTGGCAGTAAAGGTTTTGTACCTGGCACAGTTCCTGGCACATAGGTGAACTTAATAAATGTTAGCTAAATTTATCATAACATTATAGATATAGAGTTGGAAGGAACTTGACTTAGAGGCCACTAAGACCAATTCTGTCATTTATAGAAGAAAAAAAGGCTTTGTATATAATATGCAGAAGGGTATAGGGAGCGCCTATACTAATGATGAGTTGTTTTTTAAGTTGTTCTTTCTACTTCAATTAAAAAATTTCATTGAAATAATTCAAAAATTACTTTTTTTTAGATTCAGCAGGAGAGAACTCTATGGTGAATTGTATGTATTTGTGTATGTGTGTGACAGAAAGACAGAGATAGAGAGCGAGCTACAGAGAGAAAGGCACAGAGAGAGGGACAAAGAGACAGAGACACAGAAACAGAGACAAAAAGCCAGAAAGAAAAACACAGAAAGACAGAGAGAGACAGAGAGACAGACAGTCACATAGGGAGAGAGATATAAAGAGACAGAGAGACAAAGACAGAGACAGAGAGACAGAGATAAATAGAGACAGAGAGAAAGACACAGAGAGAGGGACAGAGAGACACAGAGAAATAGAGACACAGAGAGACAGAGAAACAGAGAGGCATAGAGAGACAGAGAGACAGAAAGAGGGAGAGAGGCAGAGACTCAGAGACAGAGACAGAGAAACAAAGAGAGGCAGAGACAGAGACAGAGAGAGAGAGTGAGAGAGAGACAGAGACAGAGACAGAAAGAGAAAGAGAGACAGAGACAGAGAAAGAGGAGGGGGAAGAGGAAGGGAGGGAGAAAGCTTTAAACCAGATGAAAAAATTGCCACACAGAGTAAGGCATGCCAAGAGATGCAATTTGTACCTAGTACAGCAGGAACATGATGAGCCTTGATTGAGTTCATTTTCAATCTAACTCTGACATGGGAATGGGAGGGGAAAACAGAACTTTCTCCCTGTGTCTGTGGAAGGAGGACATTTACTATAGATGATTAGTTGGCTGGCCACTTGGCCATGAATAGGCCCTATCAGCCACAGATTCAAATTGGTTTGGAGGAGAATTTGCTTATTGTAGGAAATGTCATGGCAGCAACAACTCGGCTTGCTTTGTTGATGTGTTTTGTCTTACTGATGCTTCTCCTGAGTATATTAATTTGCTTCATTATCACCTGTTGGAGAGTGCCCTGTGAGCAATCTGTGGCTGTGGCAGAATGTTCTAAACCAGGGCTAGGGCACCCTCAGTGAGCAGCCAGTGTACTAGGAAACATACAACAATAGAACCAAAGCCCAAATGCCTTCCGTTTCCCCTTTCAAATAGCCTGTTTTTCCTCACACTCATCATAAAATTGATTGAGTAGTTTTATGTCTGTGAGTAAACCACAACTTTCTGGGTCTCATTACCCCTATCTTAAAAAGGATAGAGAACTTCTACTTAAGATTTTTTAAAGGAGGCAGTCTACTCCAGTTTCCCTCATCTTTCCCAGTAAAAATCTGAAATTTGCACCACACTGAATAATGATAAAAAAGAAATTATAGTAAATGATTTCTACCCCAGGTCTACACAAAAAATCAGCAAGCAGACCACAGGTAATAGGAAAGGGGACGACCAGTAAATTAGAACCAGTTTAAAACTTCCCATCACAATCTGAGGAAGTCTAGTGCATCTGTGTCTGGAGGTAGCAAAAACAAAGGATTTCCCCTCCAAAAAAATTCTAAGATGCTTGTAAGCCCACACCGTGTCTCTTGGGGTGCAGCAGTATTCACAGCAGATGTGGTGGCAGTAGCACTGCTAAGGTCTGGATAATTCAAGTACCAAGAAGTCAGAGCTCCTAGCATTCTATCCTGAGAATGCCACAGAAGGCCCCCAAACATCAGTATTTTTATCTATTTGAGGTAAACCCATAGTTCCAAGAAGTAGAGCTCAATATAAGAATTCAGATTATTAAAGATGAGACCAAGTTAGAGGGGCTACCACCTTACATCACAGCCAGGGAAAGGGCATAAAGTTCTACCACCAAACCCCAATTCATAAGCCCAAGTGGAAGAAAATAAGTCAAAGAAAACACCCAAGTATCAAATATTATTTTTAATTTATAGAATTCCAAAAAGAAGGAACTATATAAGCAACTCTCAGCAGAGACTGAAAGGAAAAAGAATGGATTTCCCATTAAGGCCCCATCAATACTTTATAAGAAATGAAATGAAAGATCCTGAAGACAGAATTGTAGGGAAAATAAAACTTAGAAGAGAAAATGGTAAAGCTAATGCAAGAAATGAATATATCAGGAGTTTTTATTTTTCCTTTAATTCTTCTAATTATGTTTCATTCCCTCTCACAATCAATTCTAAACAAACTGGTATCTTAATGCTAACAGTGCTACTACCTGCTTTTACTTACCTATCTCTGTTTAGACTTCTTTTAAAGTAGGATAGACCAAACAGAAATTTGTGATTATACAAACCAGAAGAATTAGAACAAAATTAAAAGATTAAAAAACAGAAGAAAATATATCTGATAAACACACATCTGCATACATATAATCTGAAAAATGGATCAAAGAAAAATATTTTTAAAATAAGTAGACACTTTAACACCTTGTTTAAAAATTCCTGAATATCGTGTTTGAAGAAAACATAAATGAAAATATTTATTAGAACCAGTGGACAAATTGAAAAGAAGAAGAATAGGAAGGATTGAATGGAACTCTAAAAAGAAAAGCCCCTGAGTTATAGCAAAACCTACAGATTTCACATAAAATGAAAATACTGTATGCAAACAGAAAAATAAGTCATTCAGATACCTAAGATCTATAATCATGACTTGGCAGCTTCTACTAAAAATGAGAGAATATTTTGAAAAATAATCAGTTAAAAAAGACATGAAAAGCTAAATATAATCTTACAGGAATGTTAATAAAAGACTTTAGGACCTTCAAGTATTTTCCTTTCTTGTTTCTTAATTTTTTTATCTTCAATTCACAGAATAAAACATTTCCATAATACAGTGGAATAAAAAAAGATGGCTGCACATGAAACTCCAAATCTACTATGTACAACTTGCTACCCTCCAAATATGCAACAAACTTATCATGTGAATTTCTTTTTTTTCCCTTTCTCCCCCCTCCACTCTGCTAGAAATGGCTCTCTCTCTCTCTGTATACACACACACATATGTATACATGTATGTATATGTATATTTATATGTATCACTCAGTTCTTTGGATGCTGAGAGCATCTTTATATGTTCTTTATTCTTAATTTGTGTCTTTATAATAGTCAAAATGACAGTTGCTCAAAGTCATTCTTAAAACAATATTACTGTTACTGTGTATGGTATTTTCTTGGTTCTGCTCAACTATTTTCAATGAGAAGATCAGAACTGAATAGGAACTTTGAAGTTAAATATGAATCAAGAGAAATCTATGGGTAAATTTATTTGAGCAATTAGGGGAGGACTATATAATGTTGTAGTGCTAGAATTCTAAAAAAGGCAGGGGGAAAGAAATAAGTACACTTCAGAGCCTTAATATCTTTAAGAAAGTTTGAAGTATTTAGATTTAAAAGAACATCAACAAAAGACCTAAGGGAGGTTGTCATTCTATTTTAAGGGTTTTAACAGGGGAAAGAGAAAGCAGAGAAAAAAGAACACACTAGTAAAGAAATTAGATGGGAAGAAAACATGGCCTTTCTCATATTTGGGTATATGAGAAAACATGTAAGCATGTAAGTATGTAGGAAGTATATAAGTATGGAGGAAAAATGAGGAGAGGAGAAATTTAAATGAAACCCACTCTTTTCTTAAATGGATTATAAAAAGGCTGAAAACACCTTCAATTTGTGTATACAAATATTTCAAATCAATGGAGAAAGAACTGAAGACATAGGCAGTGGAGAGGAAGATAAATAGTAGAGAAGGAATAGGCACAAACAAAACAAACTTTCTGATCCTGAAGAGAGTAAGAAAATGAAGGAAAGAAAAAAAGAAGAGAAGAGAGAATAGGAGAGAGCAGATATAAAGTATTAAGAAGTGCCCATAAATTCTGGAATGGCTGAAAAATTGTTGCATGTGAAAATTTGTGATTTTTCCACATGCAAAAATAGGGCTCTCACTTTTGCATAAATATCCAATGTATGATATTTTTATAGTATGTAAGGTGGTCTTCAGTTTAATCACAAGAGTAGAGATGTAACACAAAGGATTTACAGGTTACCAAGAGCAATTACAAAAATATAAAGTACTCTGGCATCCAGTGATACTGGCTTTCTTGTTATTCCTGGAAAAACAAACAAATAAAAAGGCCATCACTCACTTCAAAATTTTTTTCTCAATGTCCCTCCATGCTTGGAAGCCTCTCCCTACTCATCTCTTCTTGTCTTCCCTCAAATCCCAGCCAAAATTCCACCATCTAGGGGAAGGTTTTCCCAATCTCTCTAAATTCTAATGCTTTCCATCTACTGATCATTTCCAACTAATTCTGAATGTAGTTTATCTGTAAATAGTATATGGCATGTTTTCTATTAGAGTGTGAACTCCTTGAGGGCAGATACTGTCTTTAATTTTCTTTGTATCTCTAGCAGTTAGTACAATACCTGAGCATAGTAGGCACCTAAGAAGTATTTATGACTCATTGACATCAGAATAGAGATTTCAAGCCAGTTCTTTTGATCCAAATCTAGCTCATTTTCTACTATGCAATACTATCAACTCTTATATGTGCTGTTTATTTGGCACTTGTCACATCCTGATTCCTCAGGTTGATTATATGGTAATGATCAGTGCTATGGCTGATCTTGCTTTTGTAATCCTACAATGTAAATTTCTCTTGGTTCAAGCTAAAAATCTAATCTTCCCTTGGATGTTTTATGGTGCTACTAATCTCTACTAATAGGGAGGCTAAAATATATAGATCTGTTGGTTTAGTGAGTTTTGAGTTTCAATAGGACTAAAGGTTTTCAGGTTTCTCTTCTGGCTGACAACCCATGAGAGCAGAGACCTCTAAGTTGGTAGATGGCAAGGTGGTGGAGTAACATTGGACTTGGAGTCTGGAAGATCTGATCTCAGACACTTACTAGCTGTGTGCTCATAAGAAAGACATTTAACCTCTCTTTGCCTGAGTTTCCTCAACAATAAAATAGAAATAATAACAGCATTTACCACCCAAGTTTGTGGGGAGATTAAAACGAGATATTTTAATATTTTAAAAGTACTTAGCATAGTGCCTGGTATATAGGAGGTGGTGTATAAATTCTTATTTCCTTCCTTTCTCATTTCCTTCTTAAGAAGGAGCAAGCCAAAGTAGAGCAGTTTAGTATTAGCATTGGACCTGTGAGTAACCATGGCTACTGGTCTGGACAAGATAGAGAGACCTAGTCTTAAAATGAAATAAAACTTCTACATGAAGCTTTTCTGACTTTTCCTCTATTCCACTTAATGTCAGGGCCTTCTCTTTATGATTAGCCCCAATATATCCTGTCTGTAACTCATTTATATACAGTTACTTACATATTATTTTCCCCATTAGACTTGGGGTTCCTTGAGAAAAGGGACTTCTTTTTTCATTCTTGCCTTGTGTATGTCTGGTGTTTAACTTAGTACTTGGCAGAAATAGGCACTTAATAAATACTTATTAATAACAATTATTTTCCCCCTTATGACTCACCATTTTAAAAATGTATACAAAATAGTAATATATCAAATTCTGTCTAAGGAAAATAATGATTTATTGTTTTAAAAAATCCTTCTGTACTAGACTTAGGAACCTTGAAATCCCTAGGCTTTGTACCCTTAGAATCAGACTTGTTGCCCAAGAGATTAAACTTGATGACCTTTGGCTTCAGACTTGACTGCTTTGGGATAATACTTGGAAGCCTTGAAATCAGACTTGGTGGCCTTGGATACTTTGGTGTTATATTTGGCAGCCTTGGGGTCAGTGATCCTTGAAGGCTTAGAGTAGAGCTTCATGATCCTAGGACTTAGTCATTTTGTACTGACCCAAGGGCCAGGATACTTAGTGGCTATGTTGGGGCTGTGCAGTGGGCTTTAGTCTTGGGGATATTGAGCCTGAGGAGGTGTTGTATTGGTGAAGTATTGGTGCTCAGAGACTTGATGACTTTGATTTTGTTGGTCTGCATCTTCTTCAGCCCTTTCTTGTGTTTTCTGGCAAAGTGCATATTTCTTAGAATCTTGGGGTCAATCATTTTCAGAGATGCTTATCTCTGTGAACTATTTATTGATGCAATTTCTATGCCATTTTCATGATTGGTTATAGGTGGTATAGTTCTTTGACTTAGCTATCTTTACAATGTCACTTGCATTAACAGGAATTCCACATATCTGAGGAAACTTCGAGCAGAAGAGAGAAAGATAAATAATTGATGATTACTGCATTGTTCTAAAAGCCTCATAAACTTGGACTATTTTCTTCAAAACTTTGACTGAGAGGGGTGGTGGTATGGTGGTTATAATGAGACTAGTCACATATTCATTTGAATTCATCCTTCAGTTACTATTCATCCAGAGCTCCCCAAATATGCACTGCATTTGTCATGTTCAGCTGCCAAATGATCTTATTTGTAGAGAATCCAAATGAGGATTTTTCAGTGTAAATTCGTGCAGGGCAATTAAATTCTTTTAATTATATCCACAATAATAGATTGCTCTGCCACAACACTTTTTATCCAAGGATTTCAAAATATATCACTGGAATTTGATGGCAAAGTACACTGAATTAGATAAAAAAAATTTAGGAGTCCAGAAACTTGGGTTTGGTTCTCAGTTCTGCTCATTAGGGTAAGTCACTTAACCTTCTATCTCAGTTTCTTCATCTGTAAAATAGAAGTCATATAGCATTGTACTATGGGTGAAAGGGACCTTAGAGGTGACACTAGAATAATTCCTTTATTTTAATTTGAGGAAACTGAGTAACAGATATGTTAAATGACTTGTGCAAAGTTACATTGCTGTTGTTGTTTGTCCTTTGTTCTTGAACAGGACTATGAAATCAGGAAAGTGATGCCATGACATGAAATCGAATTAGATTTAAGTGAGGGTGGGTAATGCAAAGTAACTAGTCTCATCGTTCCTTCCAGAGCTATCTGGGCTGATTGGATGATCAGAATGGACTCCAGATCAGGATGACTGGAGATGTCCCTAGATGCAGTGGAAAAATTGACCTTTTTAACCTAAGGTCTTTAACTACAAAGTTCCAAGGTAGTGGAAGAAGAGCTAGAATTCCAATTCAAGTCTTCTGACTTTGAAGTCAATGTTAAACTTCAGTGGTCTTATCATTGCACCATATTTCCTCCCTCTTTAATATATTCCCCTGATAACATAAATCTGAAATACTAAATGAAGGGACCAAATGAGGAAATAGACATAAAGGTAAAAAATATAAAAGAGCTTATAACTTTTTCCATTAGCTTATGGCATTATCTTCAGCAGCAAGCCTGATATTTTGGCTCACAGTCACTCTTGTACCAATTATATCATTCAGTTACCTTCCTCCTTGACCATATCCCTCCCCTTGAAATTTTGATTAACGTAAAGCATAGAGTCTCTTTGTTTCACCAGACTCCTATTCCTTGAAATTAACACCTTAACCTGTTCAGATTGTAAGGTTTTGGGTTTTTTGTTTTTGTTTTTGTTTTTTGATAAGGAGAACAGAGAGGCACTTAAAGGAACACATATCTGGAAAGTTTACAAAAAATTTAACAAATTAACCCAACCCAAGCAAAAGAGACTATATTTTCTTTTTTCTTTAATCTTGTCTCTCTAACCCCTTATTCCAGATGTTTTAACCAATCCTGTCTGATAAAATGCTCTATTTCTATCTGATAAACTGCTTGGCAAAATTACTTCAGCTCACTGTTAATAATGTTTGTTCTATCTTTCTCCATTTTTAAGATTTTTTTCTTTATAGGGAAAAATAGAAGTACATAAAACTGAAAAGTTCTACCTAATTTCTGTGGTTTATTGTAATTGACCCCATCTATTAAAAATGCTAGTGCAGGCCCTTGGAATCAATTTTCTGAGGCTGAGTTCAAATCCAACTTCAGACCTTTTCCAAGTATGTGATAAGCAAAAGCATTTTTTAGGCTTCACTTGCCTCAATTTCCTCAATTGTAAAATGAGAATAATAAACATACTTTTCAGAATAGTAAAATGTTGAAGTGCCAGATGCTATATGAATGCTTATTCCATTTTCTCACTAAGGAACAACAGATTCCTATCCCTTTTTTGATCTTTCTTTTATCTTTTGGTAATAATTTAAAAATCTGATGCTGTGTGTCACAACTTGTATAGCATTCAAAACTCTGGTGGTTAAAACCACAGTCAACCTGAGTTTTGCAAGGGCAGGGCTCTAACATGGTAAATCACAAAATATATCAAAATAGATGAGCTGGATTCTGAGGCATCCAGTGTAGTCTTCTCTTCATTTTTTCCCTTAAATTTGAACTTCTGAGGTAAGAACAAGTGGAAATGTGTCTCCTACAATTACTACTACCAAAAATTTAGAGAGCCAAGAAACAATATCACGTGGAAAAAAAACCAGGACCAAGACTTCCTTGATTCTGAAATGATGACACCTGCAGAGCAAAACAAATGGTAGCCAAAACACTGGAAGAAATCCTGAACACAAGGAAACTAAAGACGATGAGAACAGATAAGCCCATGACTCCTACAAATTGTGTAATCCTTTGCACTAATGAACTTGGAAAATCTAATTTCCCTTTGTTTTCCCTTGCTTTTAGATCAAGACCTTGAAATGAAGTACTCCTTTTATTTTAATTTTTTCCCCCTATGAGCCACAAGTGTATGTGATTGAAATTGTCCCTGGCCATACATCTAGATCTGGCAGAGTAAGAAAGAGGAAGCTTAAGAGATGGCTGAGAGCAATTTTTCTCTTTTTGGGACCTTTTGTTGCTTCATATCACCCCTAAAACATCTGAACTGAATGGGAAACAGTCTAGTTATTTACAGGATGAGTATCACCTGACAGTGTACTGCATGTGAACCGAGAGAAGTTAAGGTGATAAAGCTGTTCTTCTGAGTTGAATGTTGCATTGTGGTTAACTCTACAACATATTTGGCAAGTAGTTATATGGCCTCTTCATTGTATAATAATTGGTATTTGTCAAAATTTCATAATTAATTTCATTGTCCCATCTTTATGTTAGAGTGAATTCTCCTATGAAATTTATGCCAAAAATCCTTCTTTTTCTTCTCCTGAACTCTGGAAAACTTTTTTTTAAAAGCTAGAGAACACAGCAAATTATGTCTGGATTTTCTTTTAACTTATCTATTCTGAACTTCAAGATATAGTGATCACATCCTCTTATGGCTTGCATATTTTCTATTCTGGCAGTTAACTTTTCTTTATTGATCAAAATAGGTCTGTAATAGTAGTTCCCCCATAATTTCTTCCACATTTTGAAGATAACGTCAAGAAAATACTAACTTTTAGGAGAGAAAATATTCAGATGTTTAGATGATTAAAGTTCCCCATCACTATTATATCATGATTCTATGTCATGTTTGAGATATCTTGAATTTATCATCTATGTCCTCTCTCATATTAAATGATCATTTGTATATTCCTATTACAATATGTCTTTTGTTTCTCTCTCCATTAATCTCCACCTAAATAATGTCTCCATATTTTTTCCCTTCTCATTGATTTTCTCACATAAACATACGACCTTAATGTGCAAAGTCAGTTTGCAGTTAGGGTTCAAACATTTGAATAACATACCATCCTTATTTACTCAAGAATAGCTAGTCTTATTTGTTTGTTTGCTTATCTGAAATTCCAGGGGGAAAATTAGAAATATCGGAGTCTCCAAATATGTATAAGCACAGAGCTAATCCATATTGTTGGTATTGTGTAACTTGGTTCTTTCTTATTCCAAAAGAACAAGGGTTATAACCTCTTCTTGTCCCCAGTTCCACCTGAGGGAGGCTCCAAGAAGGGATTTGTACAGAGCCAGATCAAAGTTACCAGGTGGGGCAGTTTGAGATCAAGGTTTTAAAAGTTTGTTTAAGTCAGATACTTCAAAGGCACTTATCAGAGCAACAAGTCAGGCAAAACCATGCCCCTGCTAGTATCAATACCTTGGCCTAATGAGCTTGTTTCAGGTTGTACCTATGGCCCCTGTCCGGTTCTATGGCACTCAGGTTGGTTGGGAAAAGATTTATGAGCTTGGAAACAGGTTATAGGGCTCCCTTCCCCATCCAGGTGCATGCTTCTTAATCTTAGACTTAGATAAGGAAGTTGAAGAAGCAGGTGAAAGAAGGCAGAAGGGGAGTGGAGCTAGTGTGACCTTGAGTCCTGCCTCTCCTCTTAAGATTTGAGTTACTATTCCTGGCTGATTCCTAAAAAGTACACATTTTCCATTTAACTCTCCCACTTCATCATATAGATCCTAGAAACCCAATACTTTTCTTTGTGTCTAGCTTCATGACATCTTAGACTTGGAAGCAACCTTGGAGGCCAAGCTCATTCAAATCTTAAAGAATAAAAACTATTTCTAAATACTGAAGTTTGTACTTAAAATGACTGGCTGCATAGGAGTTTCCACAATGGTTGAACAAAGGGGTCCAACTCTCAGCCTCTGGGCTACTTGCTCCTGAGGAATCAGATTAAGATATAATTGGGAAATATGTAACAAAGAAAATACAAATATAATGTAGTATAGTTGATGTTGATTTGCAGTTTTCTAAGTCGATATAAAGCAACAGGAATTCATTGCTATTTGAATTTGACACCATTGGTTTAAACTAATGAGTGAAGTTTAATTCAAAAGGGATTTATTGAGTAATAATTATTTTCAGTATATTTTATAGAGCTAAGAATATAGTGATGGATAAAACATAGTCTCTGCCTGCAAAGAATTCATAAGCTTGTAGGGAAAAATAAGACTGGTCTAGAAATAGAATCATGGGATTTTAAATAGATGATTTAAGAAGATATTGAGTTTCTCCTCCTTGGAAATCTTCTAGTAAAGGCTGGAACTTTTCAAGTATGTTATAAAAAGATAATTATATAAAGTTTGAGCTGATTTAGATGGCCTGTGAAATCGATTCCAACTCAGTTTCTGTGATCTTCTGATGTTAATACTTTAGAGATCACCTACTTCCAATTCTTCACTTGACAGATAAGGAAAATGAGGTACAGAAAGAATAAGGTAACTTGATCACACATAAAGTAAATAGCAGATCCTCTGACTCAAAATCCATCATTCTTTCCAGTATACCATCGGCATTTAGAACCATAAAGTTACATAAACTTTTTTTTTATTTTTGTAATTGTTAAAGTTTTTCTTTATATTGATCCATAATTTGTTTCTACAACTTCTACTTAAGGCTACCAGTTTTTCCTTCTAGATTAATAAAGACCAAATCTAATTCCTCTTCCACTGCACAGTTCTTCCAAGTTGCAAATATAACCAGTTAGTTAATAAATATTTATTAAGTGCCTACTCTGTATCAAATATGGTATAGATGATAAAACTCCAAGGAAAGACAAAAGTCAAACCTTGCTACCAATAAGCTCACAGTTGAAAAGAGGAAATAGAAAAAAAAAACTATGTATAAACAAGATATGAACAAATTAAACTGGGTGTAATCAACACAGAGAAGGTAGAATTATTGTTGTTTGTCGTTCATTTTTGAAGAGGATTAATGTCATCCTGGGTGATGTTTTGACTCATAGATAAGATAGATTTAAGTGAGACAGAGTTGAATAAAGTGGTAAACCTCACTCTATATTCCAGAGTCATCAGAATCTAGTGGCAGGGCAAAAGACAACTAGCAATGGATTAGGATTCAATGAATGACCTTGGATTTTTGATGTCTGACCACTTTATAAACTCTCCACAGAGCCTGCTTCAGCCTCCTTCGTGGCTGTTGGAACAATTTGTTCTCATTCACCTATTCTTCTGAGACAAGTCTTTCCATGATTGAGGTGGACATCCCCCTAAGATACTGACCAGTTTGAGATCTGTTTGTTATCCTCAACCTAGTTTAGCCCAACTGCCAAGATGATTTACCAAGGTGTGGCCACATGCTCCAGCTTCTTGGAGCCACAGGTGAGAATCTAGTGAAGGTGGATCCCAAAGGTGAAGGAACATCCCTGAAAAGGCCTCAGCAACTCCTCATATCAGAGATCTTAACCCTCCTGGAATACTCTAAGGTCATTCTCCACCAATACATCACATTACTTCTGACTGATTGAGGTTACTAGTCTAAGTGTCAGGTTGCAGCCTTTAGCTATAGAAATGTGAACAACATTTAAAAATAAAAGGCAGACACACTTCATGTATCAGTCATATCTATTTCTAACTAGTGTTTAAAGTTCCCAGGAGGCCTTAGAGTGGATTCATCTGGACATCACTCAATACAGGATTCTTAGTTCTTCTGGAAATTCAAGACAGACCTTTTTTCAACATTCTCTGTTCCTGAGGGAGGCTGATCTCTGGCTGAAGAGTATCCCTTTGAACTTGAAGGTAAACACAGGACACTTAAGTTAACTTTCTAGAACCAGCCAGCTTTCCTGAGGACAAACCACAACCAAACACAACAAACTCTATACAAATTAGTTTCAAATATTTAGTTCTTGAAATCTGTCCAATGTAGAGGGGGGAACTCCATCAGTGGGGGTTGGGCTAAGAGAACATCAATAATGCCCTTTATTCATCTCAGTCTTTTGCATGAAGATAAAAGCACTTTGACTAAGCAATTCATGCAAACTGTAAACCCAACATTATTCAAACTGCATAATCCCTAATTGAATCTAACCTAGTTAAATGTTAAATCTTTGTCAACTTCAGATAACATAAATCATCCTTAAAACAGAGTTGAGCATTGAACATTGACATGAAAGTAGAGTAAATGAAAGTATTAAAAACCAACCAAGCAAACAAGCAATATATTTCACCCCCTTCCACTCAACTATTTTTGTAGAATTAAATCTTCAGATTATGGGAAAAAAGAAAATGAAAAATCATATAATTGAAAACAAAAATAAAATCTGAAAATGATCTTTGAACACTTTGACTTAATTCTTTTTTGCTCATCCCACTCTACCTCTAGCTCTTCAAAGGTAGCAGCTGTGTAATTTTCTTCTCCTTTTTATTGAAATATGATTTTGAATAATATAAGGTTATATGTAGTCTCCAAAGCATTGAAATAGAAAATTACTCAAAGGGCAAAGGAAAGGTTATATGGTGACTATGGGTAGATACAATAGAGAATGCAGTAATATGACTGCTGAATTGTATTAAAGAACTTGAATAGTCTGAATTCTCATTACCATGTGAGTGATCATGGACAAATTACTTCAAACCTCAGTTTCCTCAGAAATATATTAGGCAATGTGTTGTGTTTTACAAACATTTTCTCATTTTATTTGATTTTATAAATTAAATGTGTGCAAATGATAGCATGTTGTTCAGTATACCTGAATCATAGAATGTTGGAGGATAGTATAAAATATAAAAATTGGGAAAATGGGAAGATGCTACATTGAGAAGAGCTTAAATACTGAATAGAAGACTTTGTATTTAATCCTGGTGGCAATAAGGAGCAACTGGAATTTATTAAGCAGGACAGTAACCTAAGCAGATCTACTTTGTAGGAAAATTACTTTGGCAGTAGAGTGGTAGATGGATAGCAATGGGGAGAGATGTAAGCCAGGGAAAACAATGAACATGCTATTGAAATAGTCTAAGAGAGAGAGATGATGATGACCTGTGAAGCCTGAATACCATTTAATCAGTCCTAGGTGGTGATCCAGGAAAGTATGAAAGATTCCAGTTGGTAAGGAGACATTGGGCAGAAAATAAGGAAAGTAATTGTGGGAACTAGGTTTCCTACATTATTTGTATTCATCTCTTTCTAAAAAAAAATTAAGAATGTGTTTGGCTTTTACACTACAGCCATTTATATATTTCTCTCAATTCAGGAGAGATAACTAAACAAAACCAAATATATAGATAATTCATTTGAAAGTGTGTGCAATTTTCTATATTGGTTGCAACTCCAATTTAAGATGTTTTTAACTAATAGTATTTTCTCCTTGCCAAAAAAAGAACAAGAAAAGAAAAACAAATTCCTCATAACAAATATGCATAGTTGAGCAAAACATTTCCTTAATTGTTCTTATGCATACACACATATATTAGGCATGTATGTGCCCATGTGTGTAAAAATAAACATACCCTTATATATAGATTTAATATATATTTATTTTTAAATCTATTTTTTAAAATTTTCAGTCCAAATTCTTGCTCTTCCTTCTATCTATCCCTTACTCATTGAGAAAACAAAAAGTATATCTGTTATGCATATGAAGTCATGAATAACACATTTCTACATTTATCATATTATGAAAGAAATTTTTAAAAAACATGAAAATAAAGTAAGTGAAACTATCTTCTATCTTCACTCAGAGTTCATCAGTTCTCTCTAGAAAGAGATAGAATTTTTCATCATGAGTCCTTTGAAATTTCATGGATCATTTTACAAATAGATCATTGTATAGAATAAGTCTGTCATAATTGATTGTTGCTATATTATTGCAGTTACTATGTACATTATTCTCTTGGGTCTGCTCACTTCACTTTGTCATATGAGTCTTCTAGGTATTTCTGGGTATACTACTTTCACTGTTTCATGCAGCAAAAAAATGTATTCTGTTATAACCATATACCACAAATTGTGGTCATTTTTTCATTGATGGACATTCCCCCAATTTCTAAATCTTTGCCACCACAAAAAAAAAAACAACTTCTCTCTCTCTCTCTGTCTCTCTCTGTCTTTCTCTCTGTCTGTCTGTCTGTCTCTCTCTTTCTCTCTCTCTCTCACACACACACACATCATTTTTCTTTTTTCTTTGATGTTTTTGCAATACAGTTTTATAATATAGCTCCAAATTATTCTTCAGAATAATTGAACCAATTCATAGCTCTACTAATGCATTAGTGTCCCATTTAGTTTTTCATATGCCCTAAAGCATGTATTGTTTTCTTTTCCTATTTTGTTAGTCAATCTGATGGGGGTCAGATGGTATCTCAGAGTTGTTTTAGTTTTCTTTTCTCTAATTATTAGTGATTTAGAATATTTTTGATACAAATATTAAGAGCTCTGATTCCTCACATCTATTCATATCCCTTTGCCATTTATCAATACATGAATGGCTGTTATTTTTATAAATTTAGATCATTTCTCTGTTTATGAAAGAAAATTATTTTAAATGGACCTAATTTCATATTTTTCTTCTAATGTTGGCTGCATTTGTTTTGATTATGTAGTTTTTAACACAATAAAAATTATTCATCTTACATCTTATGATTCCCTCTATTTTTTATGTTATCCATAGATCAGAAAAGCATTTTTTCATGTTACCCTAATTAGCATATAATATTACCCTTTATATCAAAATTAGGCTACTATTTTATCTTGGTATGTGGTATGAATGTTGATTTAAGTCTATTTTCTGCCAGAATATATATATATTCTGCCAGAATATATGTATTTCTGTGTGTGAGAGAGAGAGAAGTGTTTTATATTATGCTCATATAGTTCCATTGTGTGTCTTGGCAGGTAGACTAAGTATTTTATGTGCATTTATTTTAAATCTAATTTCTTTATCTTTCCTGCTAGTTTTGTTTGTAATATATAGAAATGTTGATAATTTGTGTGGACTTATTTTATACATGGCAATTTTGTTAAAGTTATTCATTGTTTTAACTGTTTTTTTTTCATTGACTCTCTAGGATTCTTCAAGTATGCTACCATATCATCTCTAGAAACTGGTGGTTTCATTTTCTCATTGCCAATACTTACTTATTTCTTCAGTTTCTTATATTTTTGGTCTTAATGCTTTTGCTAGTATAATCTTCAATATTAATGATGATAATAAAAATCCTCATTTCCTGTGGGATCTTATTGGAAAGAGGTTATCTCCATTACAGATAATCCATGTTCTTGGTTTCAGATAGATTTTTGTTGTTCAGTCATTTCAGTCATGTCCAATTTTTTTCATGATGTCATTTGTGGTTTTCTTGACAAAGATATTGAACTGATATGTGCCATTTCCTTCTTCAGCTCATTTTATAGATGAGGAAATGCAGGCAAAGAGACTTAAGTGACTTGCCCAGAATCACACAGTTATTGTGTCTAAAAGTGCATTAGAACTTGTCATTCTTACTCTAGACCCACTGTTCTATGTACTGTGCCTCATAACTATCCCCTTAAATAGAAATATTTAGGAAAAAGTGTGTGTAAGTGCTTTTGAGTGTGTAATCTTTTTCTTAATCTTAAATTCATTGATCAGGAGGTGGATAATGTTACTTCTTTTATCTTCTGGAATCGTGGATGAATATTGTATTGATCCTTGTGTTTACAATTTTCCAAGTTGTTTGTCTTTACAAAGTGCTATTATATAAATTGTTCTCTTGATTTCCTCATTTCATATCTTCATAACTTTGTATAAATCTTCAAAACTATTTACTTTAATAAGATTGATATAGTAGTCAACATTGGTCTTTTGATTTACTTTACCTTTTACTTTATAACTGCTTATATATGTCTTTTCATGTCTCTTTGAAATCATACATTACAATAGAATAATATTTCTTCATATTCATTTAACACATATTATTTAACCATTTATCAATGATGGGCATCCCTTTGTTCTCCATATTTTTCCTTGTCACTAAAAGATCTATAAGCATTATATATATACATATATATGGTCCTTTTCTATTTATATAACTAATCTTTTCTGGAGCATAGACTTAGCAATGATATATATGGATTAATGGATATTCACTGCATATTAGCTTTTTATATATAATTCCAAAAGAGTTTTCCAGAATTAGTCTGCCAATAGTACACTAAATGAGCTTTATTTCCCCCATAATTCCTTCAGGATTTAACATTATTTTGTTATCTTTGTCAATCTGTTGGGTAAAGTAGAATCTCACAATTGTTTTAATTTGCATATCAATAAATAATAGTGATTTAGAGTATATTTCCTAAATAATTACACAGAGCTGGCATTTCATCCCTTGAGAACTGTATGTTTATATCCTTAGATCATTTAACAATTGGGGAATATATGTATTCTTTTTTATGTTTATTCTCCATATAAGCCTATATTTTCATCTTTTTTATTAGAATATAAGTTCCTGGAGAATAGAAATTATTTAATTTATTATAGGCATAATATATGTGTGTTATATATTATGCACATATAATCATATTATATGTATTATATTTATAGCCACATTTCCTAGGACTGGTGCCTGGTGACTAATAAATGTAGTTTCTGTGTTTTTTTCTTAGGCATCAGAATTTTTCTACTTATTCTCATCATCTCTTAGATTTTTAGTTTTAGAGTCATCTTTATAAAAATGATGCTAATTGTGTTGATAAGGCAGGCAATTAGAATCAAAGATTTTATGGATTTAAAGTCTAGAAAGTATCATGTAAGTCATCTAATCCCCAGCTTCTTAAGCTGTGGTTCACAAACCTATACTGGGATCTCTTAATTGAATGTGGGAATGGGAATGACAAAATTATGATTTATTATTATCAATAAATATTCGATTTGTATATCTATTTTATATACCTATATATCCAGTCACATAAAAATTCTTAGGTGAAAAGGGATTTTTAATGGAAAAACTTTAAGAAGCTTGTTCTAATACAAAATCTTATTTTATAGATGAGGAAACCAAGGCCCAGCAATATTCTTAAGATTATAGAATCATTGATGGAGAGATAAAAAGGATAATCAAAAGCCATACTACTTCATTTTCTTGATCAAGAACCTATAACTCAGAGAGGTTATTAACTGATTTAACTATGTCATAATTTGGGCATCTGATGACAGGAAAAGCTAATGATAAATACTGGAGGGGTTGTGGGGAAACTGGGACACTGATGCATTGTTGATGGAGTTGTGAAATGATCCAACCATTCTGGAGAGCAATCTGGAACTCTGCCCAAAGGGCTATCAATCTGTTCATACCCTTTGATAGAGCAGTGCCATTACTCGATCTGTATCTCAAGGAAATCATAAAGGAGGGGAAAGGGCCCACATGTGCAAATATGTTTGTAGCAGTTCTTTTTGTGGTAGCAAAGAATTAGAAAAGCAGTGGATGCCCATCACTTGGGGAATGGCTAAAAAAGTTGTGTTACATGAAGGTAATGGAATATTATTGTTCTTTAAAAAGTGATGAACAAGCTGATTATAGAAAGGCATGGAAAGATTTATATGAACAGGTGCTAAGCAAAACAAGCAAAACCAGGAATACATTGTGCACAATAACAGCAAGAATGTGTGACAATCAATTATAAAAGGCGTGGTTCTTCTCAGTGGTTCAGTAATCCAAAGCAATCCCAAGAGACCTTGGACAGAAAATGCCATCTACATCCAGAAAAAGATCTAAGTAGACTGAATGTAATGTGATGTAAATCAACACATGCTGTGTTTACTTCTTTTTTCTGTTTTTTTTTTTTTTTAGTGTCTCCCATGGCTTTTCCCTTTTACTCTGATTTTTCTCCCCCAACATAATTCATAAAGCAATATGTATTAAAAATAAATAAACTTAATAAAAAATTGAGCATCTGAAGTAGAATTCAGATGAATTTCTCCCTGCTTTTGACTAACATTTTCAGTTCAAATCCAGATTTTCTGAATATAAAACCAAATTAGCTAATTTTTGTAAAGTACTTAGCACAGAGCTTGGTATTTCTTGAGAAAATGATTTTTTGTTTGTTTTGCCTTTGTATACTCAACACCTAACATAGCCTTGAACATGGTTGGTACTTAACACATTTATTGAATTGAACAGTTTACCCAGAGAAATCTCCATACAAAGCACAATTCTACAGGGAGAAAGATGTCAATTTTATTTATCTCTAACAGAAGAGTATGAATTCACCTCCCAAATCTACAACAACTTACAGTTTCCTCAGCTGTAAAATGATGGAATTGATTAGATAATCTCTAAGATTTCTTCCCACTTCATATTCTAAGATCACTAAGATCACAAGCACAAGAAATGTGAGGAAAGGTTTTATGGAGTGTGGCTATTCAGAATTCATCAGGTTGGAATGTTTCATACCCATCTGAATTCTTTAAAGTAGACTGACCATTGGAATGATTTTTCCAAGTTGTTTTTCCATGGTAAAGAATAATGAATTAGTAGTTTCAGAGTGGGATTTATGATCTTGGTTTTATTCATATTTATAACCAAGAGTTATTGATGAGTTTGCTGTTTGGGAACATTTGGAGATGAGAATGGTTAACCAAGTATTTCTACACTCTTCAACTCTAAAAACAAATGTTCCTATCTCAAAAGCAAATTCACATGTCCAAACAATTGACCACTCTTGTGGCTGCTGAATTCTGAGAACATTCTAAACTTGGCAAGGACCAGGTACCTGTCTAGCAGTTATTTTTAGCACTGTGTGAATTTTTTTCTCCAGACTCATAACCATTAAAACTGTGCAATTGAGTTCAGATGCCCAAATGTCAAAGAAAGACATATTTCTGGAATTCTCTTTGAGCCAGTGGAAACTTTGACAAAGTTTCTCACCCAACCCAGACTAATCTGACACCCCCTTTTTCACACTGCTCAGGGAAGATTCCATTGACGCTTGGCCAACCTAAATAGATCAAATTCTTCTTTCCCTTTTGCTCATCAAATAGTCCCCTCTGCCCATCAAGGAGTCTTTTGACATTTATTTTATATGATAGCAAAAATAAAGGAATTTCACTGAGATGCTCATGTGATACTCATGCACCAGTGCCTCTGAGTACATTCCTATAGAAATCTCATTTGAATGACTATGATTGTATGGTAAAAATAGTCAAGGGATCATGGTTCAGATTTTGACTTTGCTACCTCAGTCTATCATTAAATTGAGGATAATGGATTAGATGATCTCAATGAGACTCTGACTTCTAGTTCTTTGATCATATAATCCCTAAAAGTTTCACTCTCAGAGTCATGAAACTTGGATTCCAATTCCACCTATACTACTATGCGGCACAGTAGAGAAAGTACCAGATCTGGAATCATGAGGATTTGAATTCAAACCTGACCTCAGACACTTATCAGCTATGACTGACCCTGGACAAGTCACTTCTTTGTTTCCATTTCCTCATCTGCAAAACTAATAGAAGGAAACTGAAAACCATTCCACTATGTCTGCCAAGAATACCCAACTGGGATGATAGAAAGTTGGACATGATTTAAAAAGCTTAACAACATCAAACTGTGTGAGCTTAAATAAGTCACTTCTTTCTGGCCAGTCTTTTCATATATAAAATGAGTAGTTTTCATTATCTGAGAATGGCTGACTAAATTCTGATATAGAAATATAATGAAATGTTATTTTACTATAAGAAACTATCAGCCTCAGAAATTAGTAAAAATATTAAAATTCTTTGATCAATAGATATAGAATGAAGAAAGAATCTAGAGAACAGTGTGCATAATGATTACAATACTATAAAAATAGACAACATTAAAAGATCAAGGAACTGGTCAATCGTGATCATGAAAATAGAATGAATGAACATACTTCCTTCCTCTTAGTAGAGAGATGGATAACTACCGGCACAGAATATTTTATTAGGTATCAGATGAGATCATATTGTTAGGAAGCTTTGCTTAGCTGATTTTCTTTGCTAAAACAGACTGTTCATTGGGAATGTAGCAGCATACTGGGTAATGACAGTGGTTTAAAAATAAAACTTTCTGAGCACCAGTCCTGAAGTCAGGAAGACCTGAATTCAAATATGACCTCGGACACTTAACACTTCCCATCTGTGTGACTCTGGACAAGTCATTTAACTCCAACTGCCTCAATAAAAAAAAAAACCCACAAAAAAACCAAAAAACAAAACACTTTCTTAGAGCATTTTTATATGACTAGAAATAGTTTTAATTTCTTCATTTGAAAATTTTCTGTTCATATCCTTTGACCATTTATCATTTGGAGAATGGCTTGTATTCTTAAAAATTTGATCAATTCTCTATATGTTTTAGAAATGAGACCTTTATCAGAACCATTGGATGTAGATTTTCCCCCAATTTTCTGCTTCCTTTTAATCTTGGCTGCATTATTTTTGCTTGTACAAAAAACTTTTTAAATGTGATATAACCAAAATTATCTATTTTGCATTTCATAATGTTCTCTAGCTCTTCTTTGGCCATAAATTCCTTTCTTCTCCACAGATTTGAGAGATAGACTATCCCTTGTTCTCCTAATTTGCTTATAGTGTCACTCTTTATATCTAAATCATGAACCCATTGTAACCTTATCTTGGTGTAGAGTGTTAGGTATTGGTTAATGCCTAGTTTCTGGCATACTATTTTGCAATTTTCTCAGCAATTTTTGACAAAAAGTGTGTTCTTATCCTAGGAGCTGAAATTTTGAGGTTTATCAAACACTAGATTACAAGCATCATTGACTATTGTGTTAACATAGTTTTACTAAAGAAATAATAAAAAAAAATAAAAATAAATTAATTAATTGGGCTGGATGATCCAGAAGGCCTCTTGTAACGCCAGTGTTCTTTGATTTTATGCCCCTGCATTCATTCTGATTGGAAATTTGTTATAGGAATCAAAAGAAAGCATTCTTTTAAAACTTTGTTTTTTTAACTTTGAGAGTAAACCTAATGTAGTAAATAGAATACTAGGCTTGGAATCAGGAAAACCCAGGTTTAGATATGAACTCACATATTTATTAATTAGCTGAGTGACGTTGAATAAGGTCATTTTCAATCTCTCTTTGACCTCCAATTTTCTCATCTGAAAAATTATGATGAAAAAAGTAGCACCTACCTCATAGCATGTTGTAAGAATAGGACCTGTGATTTCCTTAGTATTAGTAGTTTCCAATAACAACTTCCTTTATCAGTGTTTTCTGAAACTTTTATTTAAAAGCAGGTGAGAAGGACTGACAGACTAAGTGACTTGGACAGAGTCATTTTAGCCAGTACATTTTAGAGACAAGGATTGAAGTCATGTCTTTCTGACCCCTGGGTCAGCTAATGTAATGCAAAAAAGCTGGACTTGGAGTCAGGAAGACTTTAGTTCAAATCCTGTCAGATACTTACCAGCTATGTGACTCCAGGTCAGTCACCTGACCTCTTTTTGTCTCAGTTTTTTCATCTGGGATAATAATAGCACCCACTTCCTAGGCTTATTGTGAAAATCAAATGAGATAACATTTGTAAATTGCTTTTCAAATCTTTGCAAATGTTAGCTATGATTATTAGTCATAGACTCTTTTTCAAGTTTCGATTTTCTTAAATATAAAATATGGCTCATAATAGCACCTACCACATAAGGTCACTATGGGATTAAAATTAGATATGTAGATAATATATGTAAAGCATTTTTCAACACCTCACAGTGTTATAAAATTCAAGCTGTTATTATTACTCCATACTGATTCTTATTTAAAATATTATATAATCAATTGCTATGGCTTAATGATCTTATCAATATATGCATTTCCCTTCACTGGTACAAATTACTACCCATTCATGTCTCATAAAATTGTAGACTTAGAATTAAAAGTGACCTTGTGGAATATCTCAACTACTTCCTATCATATTTGAAGAAACTGAGACTGAGAAAAGGTAATAGATTTACTCACAGTTGAAAAGGTAATACCTGAGTTAAGTTCTTCTTATCCAACACTTTCCATGATACTATATTGCCTTTTCATGATCTATCATTTTTGTCTCATGTCCTACAATTGATTCTAAAGTTTTGAAGAGAAACCTTGAGAGTGTTCTTGTGTTGCTTTCTCTGACCACCTTATGAGCACTTGCCGTGGGTGAATTCTCCATAGAACAGTCTTTTTGGCAAGCATACCTCTGGCATTCAAACAATTTGGCCAGCTCAACAGAGTTGCCCTCTCTGCAGTAGAGATGGAATGCTTGGCAGTTTAGTTCAAAAAAATAGTCTAAGTGACTGGTATCTGATTCTGCCAGATAATCTTCAGAAGCTTCCTAAGACAATTCAAAGGGAATCAATTCATTGGTATGGCACTGGTAAACTGCCCAGGTTTCATAGACATTTCTAGAGCATCTCAGAGTTTAGGAGGCTCCAGAGGAAAGTGGGAGAGAAGTATTAGACTATCAAACTGAGGATCTACAGAGCCATTGTGCTGACCTCATGGTTATATATCTCTGAAACCTGATCAGTAAATGAAAGGTAATTTGGTTTAGGAAACACCAGTATCTGAAAGGCTGATCAGAAAAGACTTAGCAAATGGTATCTGGGATCTCAGAGATTATCAGAATCTATTATTTGCAACCATTTAGCATCACCAGGAACACATCTGAGCTAAAGAAATGAGCTTTTGTATGAATATGCCTCCTTTCAAGAGTTGCCATGGCCATCTCTTGGCAATGTACCTTTATATGCCTACTCAATCAATCCTCAGAAAGCTGGCACAATGTAACACTAGACCTATATTCAAAGCTATTTTCCTCTTTGGTAAGTGCTTTAACAGCAGAGCCTTCAAGAATCCAGTATCACTACCATAATATAAACAGGGCACTTCAGTAGAATGTTAGAGGTAGATGTTCATTTAATGAAAAATAAGTAGCCCACTGGAAAGTGTCCACAAAGATACCACTGAACTTCACACTAATCCCAGAACCAAAGTTCTTCCCTTCCCGAATGCTTAAATTTAAGGAGCTTGTGTACTAGCAGAATCTGGTCCACCATGCAATGGCTTTAGTGGTCAGAAAGAGGAGATAATGTTTTATGCAGTCTTAAATTCTCTAGACAGGATTGTTATTCTCAAATTAAATAAGTGAAAAACTATTTCCACATTCTTTCTAATTGTCCAAGTCTGCATGTGTTTTAGAGTAAAAGATTCATGAATATTTTTGAACATTTTTAAGTGTGACAACAGCAATAAAATAATGATGATATTTATGTACCTGATTTTGAATTTCTGAGTTCTTGTCCTTGTTTTCCTCTATCTTCTCCTCCTCATTCTTCCTTGCCTTCTTCACTTTCTTCACCTTCTTGTTCCTCTCTTTCTTCCCCTCTTCCTCTTTTTCCTCCTCCTCCTCATTCTCCTCCTCCTCCTTTTTCTTTTGTTCCTTTTTCTCTTCCTTTCTCCTTCCTCTCCTTTTCCTATTCTTGTTTCTCTTCCTCTTACTTTTTCTGTTTTTTTTACAATTCACTTTTCTCCTTCCTTTCTTCCTCTTCATAGGTATCTTTATATTTTTCATTTCACTCAATAATCTCTTCCCTAATTCAAGTTCATGTCACACTTAACTTGTGAACTATTCTGACTACCAGTCCAGTTCATACAAAAAAGAGTCCCATCATGATTTTTTTTTACTTAATAGTACATTTTACTTTCCCCCAATTACACATAAATATAGTTTTATATTTACCAATCTGAAATAAATTATACACATATAATCATGTTAAACATATTTCCATATTAATCTTGTGAAAAAAAATCAAAACAAAAAAAAGAAAGCAGGAGAAACAAAGAATTTAAGTGAAATTTAAGTAAATTTAAATTTAAGTGAAACTAGTTTGCTTTGATTTGCATACAGACTCAGTAGTTCTTTTTCTGGATGTGCATGGAATTTTATATCGAAAGTCTTTTGAAATTGTCTTAGATCACTGCATTGCTAAGAAGAGCTAAGCCTATCATAATTGATATGTTGTATTATTGCTATTGTAAATTATATCTTCTATTTCTGTTCACTCAGCATCACTCATGGAATACTTTCTTTTCTGAACTCTAATTACTCATCATTTCTTATAGCACAATCATATTCCATTACATCCATATGTGGATGTATGTCTAGATCCATATATCTATATCTATATCTATCCATATATATATGAAAAAAAGCTGCTATAAATTTTTTTTGTACATGTGGGTCCTTTCCCCCTTTTTTATGATCTTTTTGGGATACATACCTAGTAGTGGAATTTCTGGATCAAAAAATATACCCAGTTTTAGAGCCCTTTGGGCATAGTTCCAAATTGCTCTCCAGGATGGTTGGATTACTTCACAAATCGACCAATAATGCATTAGTGTTCCAGTTTTCCCACATACCCTCCAACATTGATTATTATCTTTTTCTGTAATCTTAGCCAATCTAATATTTATGAGGTAGTACCTTAGATTTGTTTTAATTTGCATTTCTCTAAATAACAGCAATTTAGAGTATTTTTCATGTGACTATAGATAGCTTTAATTTCTTCATCTGAAAACTGCTTGTTCATATCCTTTGACCATTTATAAATTGGGGAATGACTTGTATTCCTATAATTTTCATTCAGTTCTCTATATATTTTAGAAAAGACGATTTTATCAGGAATACTAACTATAAAAATTATTTTTCAGCTTTCTGTTTTCCTTCTAATCTTGATTATATTGATTTTATTTATGCAAAATCTTTTTAGTTTAGTGTAATAAAAATAATCTACTTTGCATTTCATAATGCTTTCTATTTCTTGCTTGGTCATATTCTTTTCTCTTCTCCAAAGATCCAGCAGGTAAACCATTCTTTGCTCTTCTAATTTGCTTGTAGTATTATCAATTATTTTTAAATCATGTACCCATTTCAACCTTATCTTGATATAGGGTATGAGATGTTGGTGTATACCTTGTTTCTGTCATACCAGTTTCCAGTTTTCCTAAAAGTTTTTGGTAAATAGTGACTTCTTTTTCCAGAAGTTAGAATCTTTGGGTTCCTCTACAACACTACTTCCAGACTTTCTTCCTTCACTCTATCATATCAACTGCAAAATAATTTTCCTAAGCAACAGATCTGGTCCTAAAGGTTCTCCTTTGCTCAAGAATATCCAATAGTTTCCTAATTTTCTGTAAGCTAAAACATAAACTCTTCATCTTAATATGTAAAATTCTTTACAATCTGAACTTAATCTAATTTTCCAGAATTAGTTCACATTACTCTCTTTAATAACTGACAGTCTAGTCAAAATGAGCCCATTTGCTATTGCCCATATGTTATAACATTTTATAACCTGTTCCCCTTCATTTATACAGGCTATTCTCCATGTTTGAAATGTACTTCCTCCTCATCTCCACCCTTTAGGAATCTTAACTTCCTGAAACTCAATTAAAATAGCAAATCTTCCAAGAAAATTTTCCTGAATATGCTCATTGCTGTTACTCTCTTTTGCTTTAAATTATATTGTCTTGATTTATCTATTTAACTATTATTTCACACCGGTATGATGCTATATCATGGAGAAAAAGAACCATTATTTTTGCTATTTTTTAATATTTTTGTCAACTCAGAATCTTGCTAAGGCTGTGCCTGGAACATATTTTTGCTCATTTGGATTCTTAAAATCTTCAGTTTAGTTCATGGAGCAGCTCAGAGACAGCTTTCTATATTTAAGATTTCCTTATCCTTCCACCTGCTCATGGTTGGGAATTTAAGCTCAGAATTCTTTCCACTATATCATGGTGCCTCTCACTTGTCACTTAGGTAGTAGTGAGGATTTTCTTTCATGTTTGGGCTTGATTAACTGGCCATTGAGCTCCCTTCTAACTCTCAAATGCTGTAATTCTATGAGACTATAATCCTCTATAAAATGATAGGTGTAATGGCATAAGGGCTTTGTTACTATAAAGCACCCTTCTGGACAATACAAATTATGACTTTTTGTATGAGTTTATTGCACAATCTAGTATAGAGTCCAGTATACAATGATTTTGTTGTTTTTCAGTTGTAGTCAACCCTTTATGACTTCATTTGAAGTTTTCTTAGTAAAGATAATAGATTGGTTTGCCATGCAATGATTAGCTATTCAATAAGATATGTGGGGTAGTTAATAAAAATTATTACCTAATCTGAATTTCAATAAGATCCCCCTAAGGTAGGCCAGGTATAGTAATTTCCATTTAACAAATGAATAAACTGAGACCCAGAGAGAAACTTAATCTCAAATGATGATAATGATAATATTTATTTAGCATATTTAAAGATTGCAAAGGATTGTTCTCATCACAATCCTGTAAGCAGTGTGAACATTTTTAAGCTGATTCTATTTATTGTGCATATCTTTGTGCATATATTTCACATGTGCATTATGCACATATCTTAGATATATTCCTAATACCTAGCCCATCACCTGGCACATGGTAGGCTTTTAATAAATGCTTATCCATTAATTCCATACAGGAAGCACTTCATAAATTCTTGTTGAATGAATAAGGTTTTTTTGAAAGAAGGAAAAAATGTATGCATTAAAGTAAAGCAGTAAGTATAGGTCACAATCAATTTTTTCTACATAACAGGTTTGGGAGGATTTGGAGAGGTTATGATCTATATTCAAAACATTAGGATAATTCTCAGAAAAACCTTTGAGTCAGGTACTTCAAGGCAGTTTTAAGCATGAACATATTGTTCTTATCCATGAAACACACATGAAGACATGACAATATCTCTATTGATTCCAGTGATAAACTGTCTTTAATTTTTAAAAAATATAATCACTTACCTCAGCGTGTTTTCCAAATACAGTAAAAAAAAAACTCTTCTGGTCTTGGTTTCTGAGTAACTTTAGACTTCAACAGCATATGCTAGATTTTTTCAATAACACTGTTCTCTCTGTTCAAGTCAAGGAAGTATAATGAACCATTGTCTGCTACAATCACCAACATATGAGGTTTCCTCAAAACTAATGGGTAGAGAAAACATTTTCTCTTCATCAAGTAGGTTGCCCTGGAATTGGGAAAACTTGAAATGAATATCTGCAAGAAAATTTCACTGCATCTGATTCTCAAAACCAGTATTATGTCAGCACTGATGCTGCAAAGGGGTGAAGGCTGTGGTCCAGAGTCCCAATTTCTAATTTTGGCTCTGTTATGGATTATGTGACCTTGGGCAAATGACCTAGATTTGAGGGAATATAGAATGTTGGAGCCAGAAAGGACTTTAAAGAGAGACAGTGGTATATGTTGCTAAAAGCATTAGTCTTGAAGTCAGAATCTAAATCCAAACCACCAAGAATCTAATAAATAACAAGGAGACAGTTAGCATAGTGCATAGAGCACTGAGCTTGGAATCTGGAAGATTCATTTTCATGAGTTCAAGCTGGTCTCAAATACTGACTAGCTGTGGTCCCTGGGCAAATTATTTAACCCTGTTTGCTTCTTAAACTCAACTTTAAGATAATTAGAGAAGGCACCAGCCCTGAAGTCAGGAGGACCTGAGTTCAAATCTAGTCTCAGATACAACACTTCTAGCTGTGTGACCTGGGTAAGTCAATTAACCCCAATTGCCTCAGCAAAAAAAAAAAAAAAAAAAAAAAAAAAAAAAAAAAGATAATTAGAGAAGGAAATGTCAGACTACTCCAAGAAAATCCCAGTCTGGGTCACAGAGAGTTGGACATGACTGAAAAATAATTGAACTATGCCAGATAGTGTTCACCCATGGGAAGACAGAGTAAATAAAGAAACTGTTTCCATCCCCAAAGAACATATATGTTCTACTTAAGAAAACCTATAAATGGGGCAGGTAGTTGGTGCAGTGGATTAGAGGACAAGCCCTAAAATCAGGAGGACATGAGTTCAAATCTGGCCTCAGACACTTAACATGTCCTAGCTGCCTGACCCTGGGCAAATCACTTAATCCCAATTGCCTCAGAAAAAAAAAGAAAAAGAAAAAGAAAAGAAAGAAAGAAAGCCCATAGATTATCTTATCCTTTGCATTTGTATCCTTAGCATCAAATATAATGTCTGGTATATAGTAAGTTCTTAATACTAATTTGTTGAATGGTTGATGATTTGATTAGAATCCAAATCCTAATATTCAGTAGTTGATTGGCCCTGAAAACAAGTAATATACCTTCTGTAAGAACGTGTTTCCTCATCTCTAAAATGAGTGAAATACTGTTGGTTTGACTAATTCAAAACTAGGCCGGCTGCATCTCATCCTCAAGATTCTATTGGTATTTCCAACAGTCAAGGCAAGTCTTTTTATTAAATTGTTACCTGCTTTAGCCCTTATTCCTGGTATGTTCCTCCTACTCCATTTCTCCTAATTCCAAGTGACTAAAACCTCAATTACATTTAACCAACTAATATCAATTGGCTTTTGTAAAATGATTTTTATTTCAATGATAAGTAAGGACAAGAATATAAACAAATCCCCCAAACACTTTAATGGCATACTCTCCCCATAACATTTTGGTCTCTGGAGTGAGTGGATTCAGACATAATACAATTTCTACCTATAACAGTTCCCACCAAGTTGAAGTCCCAATATGATATCAAAGATAATTAGTTCTCTTCTCATTTATTAGTAAGCTATTTCTGAAGGTTATTCCTTCCATCTCAGGGGAGCCAATACTATGCTTATATCAAAACCTATCAGAGCCTTGACTTCTGTTCTCCTAGGTCTTGGATGATTCATATTCCTAACCTTTCAAAACTCACAAAGTCAGAATGACCTCCTTTATTTAAAATGTAAAAAAAAAAAAAGCCGAAACAAAGAAGCAAAACCCATCAGATTACATTTTGCTCTCATATTGGAAGACAGCTCGAGGAATTTCTCTTTGTAGCACTGTTCTTTCTTTGTATCCACGAACCAGGGAGTCAATTGAAAAGATGTCAGACCAAAAATGATCTAAGAGAAGGACAAAGGTATTCATCAGCCAGGGATTTTTGAATGCACCTTTGGTTTTTATTCTTCAAGTACATTCAGTCAAAGAGGTAGTTATTCGCCATGTGGTTAGCAGGCCAGTATTGATTACCCAATGTCTAAGCATGTCATGGCACTTCCACCACATGCCATCATGGCCCTCCTGGAATCAGGCTCCTCAGATTTTTCCCCAAGGGGAGATATTTCAGAAGTATTGTGGACATGCTCAGAAATTCTAGGCTCAGCATTTAATTTAATGATTGTTGGGAGAGTCAAATGGGATAATGCATGAAGCATCTTATATAGCTTAAATTTCTCTATAAATGGAAGTGTTATTATATTTATTCTTCTCATTAATTCTTCAAATTAGAAAAAGAAGTATTAATATCGCTATTTTTAATGAGAAAAAAAATGGCCCTTAGGTAGGAGAATTGACCTGGAATAAGTTATCCAGGTCATAAAGAGTAATTTTATAATTTGAACCCCCCAGTTTTCAGTCTCCAAATCTGGTACTCTTTTTACTACACCATGTTGCTATTCACAACCTAACCTATTGTTATAGCAATAATCAATTTCATTAGGAGCAAGATTTGACTGAGGATGAATGATAGAATAGTTATCTCATTAAAATTATAGTTAACATAGCTAATGGTCATCAGAACCAGAAAGATATCCACTTTTACTCATTCCAAGGACAGCTTTTTTCCTCATTGCATCACATTTACTTCCTTTTTGTCTTAATGTTTTTTGGTCCCCAGGCTACCATTCAGAAAATTATTGCCCATTGACAATCTAGAGACTGCATAATCAATGAAGAAAATCTTATGCAAATATGCTTTGTGTCACATATTAATTCATTACTCATGAATTCTATGGTCCAATCAATCAATCTTGCTTCCTACTGCTCCTCCATGTGAAATCCCCACTTTTATGCCTTTACAAAGATTTTCTTTCATGTTTGGAATGTACTTCTTCTTCACCTTCAGAAGCCCTCTCATATGCTATCTCCTAAATGAACCCCTTACTAATTCCCCAACTGTTAGCATTTTCTGCCAATTATCTTTTATTTATTCTGTATATAATTCACATATATGTTCATGATATCTCTTTTTACAGAATGGAAGATCTATGGGGGCAAGGACTTTTGCATTTTTGTCTTTGCATTTCCATCACCCAGAACACTGCCTGAGACATATTTTTCTTTTTTTCCTTTTTCTCTGGAGAGAGAGAGTGAGAGAGAGAGAAAGAGACAGACAGACGGAGACAGAGACACACACATAGAGAGAGACAAAAAGACAGAGAGAGACTGTGTTTTTCTTATCTATATAGTGGGACAAAAATCATTACATTTGTGCTACCTGCCTCAGAGGCTGGCTGTAAGAATATCACTTCATAAGGCTTAGAGTGTCATAAGAATGAGAATTTTGATCAGTTCCAGAGTTGTCGGAAACCAATGCATCTATTGGGGTAAAACATAAATAAGCTTTTCCCTGTATTTATACAGAATGTCTACTCTCAGCTGATTCTGCTCTGGTTTTTTACAATCTCTCTACTCATCTTGTTTCCAGGTACTAATAATTATGCAAAGATTTCCAGTCTGAGCTATAATTATTCTCAAATTGAAATAAAAAGTATTTTCAAATATTTAAATTCTCAAATGGATTTATAATCTCATCAAATTAGAAATTCCATCCAACAGTACAGATTACAGACCCATTCTGTGGGACTCAAATCCATGATTTCCTAAAAATTTGCCAAAAGAAGTATATTTGATGTGTTGAGTATTTCCCCCTTTTTTCAACATTTCAAAGCTACTAGTAGAGTACTGTCAAACTCACAGTTTCTCAGATAGCCATATCACCTTTTCTTCTTATCATGCAATTCCTTAAAGATATTTTTAACTTATACTTTTCTTTGGAATCCATCATTGATTATGTGTTGCATCATGTTAACACTCACCATGCTACCCTTTATTGTTATCTCTAAGAAACTCAGATTCAGTTCATCATTGGCAATTGTACTCTTTCTCACAATCTTAGCAAAACCTATGAAATATTAGTATTAAAATACAGGCCTCTGTTATTATGAGACACTTAGAAATCCCACAAGGAGGTAAAAATGTTTTCCAAAGTGATCCAGCCTACTGTCCCTCTTCACATGTGAATCACATCAGTTCATTGTTCATCTTTAGCATCAGTCCCAGATGCTTGTGGACAAGCTTTATAAAGTAGAGATAGATAGATGATAGATAGATATATAGATAGATAGATAGATAGATAGATAGATAGATAGATAGATAGATAGATAGATAGATAGATATACTTTAAAAAGTTCATCCAAATACTTGTTAAAATCTGTTTAGCAAATATTTTCCATTCACTTGATATTTTCTATGTGGATAAATAGGCCAAACTCCTTTGAAGGTTTACAAAATCATAGTGACCTTGTAAATGGCCTAAAAGAAGGACAGAGGTATTCATCAGCTAGTGATTTTTGAATGCGCCTTCAATTCTTCTACAAATGCTAAGTTAATTCTTGGATATTGCATATCGTGTTAAGGTTTGATGCAATCCATCCACAAATAGGAATTTCAGGGGACCTCACCATCCTCAAGTAATTGCTTTTCAAACTGGATTGTGTATCATATCTCCTGTCTTACCAGACAATCATGTGAGCTTTAATTTCTCTGTTTTATAACTTATCTGATATTTATCATGAGAACATTGTTGATTGTATATAGATCATTTTCTTTTTGAATAAATGAGAGAGTAAGCTTATGGATATATAGTTATTAACATTGTCTCAGTTTTTTTTAGTATTAAAAATGTTCATGATTTCCTCCTGTTCCCTTCTCTTTTCCTTCAGGTAACTTGTAAATTGGGTTGGGTTTTTTTTGACATTTTTGGCAACTTGTACCTCTGAGACTGGGATCTTAAAATCTAAGTGTTGTAGTTCTACTGTTCTTGGTGGAGAAAACAATCTGTTGAAATTTTTTGCAAGTATTTTACATTACTCCAACTTATAATCCACTATCTTCAAATGCCCTTGGGATATATTTGCTTTTTTGGCAGTGTTGCCAAGTTTTTCTTAAATTGACTTTATCCTAAACTGCATCTATCTTTGCTTTATGATATGATGCTCCTCATAATTGGCCATCACCCTTCCTTGGAGGATTTTATAAACAAGTTTATATTATAACCTAGCATTGCATTTGGCAATCATCTCTTTCTCCCTTTTGAAAAATGTCAGATGTTTGCTAGCTAAGGTGCTTTCTATGTTCTTTTGTTCTCTTTGTTGTGGCAATTAACTTACATTCATTAAACTTCTAGATATAATTATTACAGTCAGTTGATGTCATTTCTGCTATCCATTTCCTGTTTTTGCAATTACTAGTTTAAATAGGTTAGGGTTAAGTGAATTCAATTGCATATCCCATCTCCACTCTCCTTTTTTGTTTGTTTGTTTCTATAAAACTAGATTATCAACTAATCAGAGCTAAACTCAGAATTTGTTTAAAAAAATTCAGGAAAATCTATTGCAACCTAGAAACCTGAAATTTTATTCTGCACTTCAATTAATTAGAAAAAAAAGTAATATCCTATTAAACACTTTGGTGTAAAGAAGGGGTTTGGAGTCCAGAAGAGTGATAATCCTTAGCAATTTTAGTTTACTACTTTTAGTTTTAACATTCCTGCCTAGTGCCCTTACACCTATCAACAGCAGTTTTTAAGAAAAAGAAGGTCATGTGTAAGTCAATCTAGACAGCTACATAGCACAATAGATTGAGCACCAGGCCTGAGATCAGGAAGTTCAAATCTGGTCTCAGATATTTCCTAGCTTTGTGATCCTGGGTAAATCACTTAATTCTGTTTGCCTCAGTTTCTTCATCTGTAAAAATAAACTGGAGAAGGAAATGATAAATCACTCCAATATTTTTGCCAAGAAAACCCCAAAGGACCACAAAGAATCAGACATGACTGAACAGCAACAAGAAGAAAAACAACAAAACAAGAAACTTATAATTCATTGTGAATTCTAGGAAATGGATTAGCATGGAGTGATAAAAGTACTCATGGGAGAGTCTGTAGATTATAATTTAAGAAATATATATTGGTAAGTTTTCTTATCTAGAGAGTATCACAGTGAATTGACTTAAATCTATTTCACATGACTATTATGTAAAGAAAATAGGTTTGTTTATATTGGAGAACTGAAGCCTCAGGAGAGACATAGTAGATTTCTTCAAGTATTTTAATAGCTACCACATAGACTTACTCTGTTGGACCAAGGGAACAGAACCAAAACATTGGGTAGAAGTCATAAGGAGACAAATTTAGGTTTGATGTCAAAAAAAATTTTCTTAATAATTAGAGTTATCCAAAAGAGGAATGAATTGCCTTCAGGAGTGATGGGCTTCTTCCTCATTGGAAAGTTTCCATAAGAAGATGTGACTACTTATCAGATATGTTAAGGTGGGGATCTCTTTATCTTGAGTTCTTCAGTCACATTCTGGATGAACAATTTTAGAAATGCTCTAAATGGGATTATTCTTTTGATTTGGGTTGAGTTAGAGAAACTTCAAGGTTCCTTCTATTAAAGATTCTGTAATTTGAAGTAAGATTCCTTCAAATTCTAGCATTCTGTTAGGTTATAGATACAGAATCCTGGGAATGCCAATAGAGGGGATTGTGAGAAGGAACTGCTAGATTTATAGCATCTTTTTTGCACTTCACATCTACTTTAAAACAAAATAAGAATACTGTCAACCTCTCTCTCCATTAGAATAAAATTATTCCAATGAGTTTGAATTCCTGCACCTGTATCTAATTGTATAGTCACTTTCAAAATCTAAACTGTGCAATGGAAAATTGAGGCAAATTAACTACCTTAATATAAGTGAAAAGATCATTAAAAGAAAGATATTCTGAGTAAGTTTAAAACCAATAATAATGCCAGAATATTGCTTGCTACCCTCCTCTCAGCAAGGAAGTATGGAACACTAGACCTGAAAGGATTTTTGTCAGGCAACTGTGGTCACTGTTATTAGATATTTTTGCTTATTTTTGATAGGTTCAATAGGGGATGAGTTGAGTAAACGCAAGGAAGGAGGATATTTTTCAGACATGACTGATTAAAAAAACAAAAGATATAATTAAATTTTATGTTAAAAAAAAAAAAACTAAGGCTAGTTGATAATCTTGTAGTTCACCAGCTAGGTTGAAGAGAAGAGAGCCATAACTTTAAAGAAAAGAACTTTCATATTGCATACCCATTTTCTGGTCACTGTTTTGCATGAGCAAGACACAGAGTAGTTTCCTCACATTTTACAAAGGTGAATTACTCCTGGGGTTCATTCCCATGAAAACAAAATAAAGCCAAAGGTCAGGGTGTTAAAGGGTTGGGTAACACACAATCGGTTTATGAAGGAACCTAGAATACTAACAGAGATAGGATTATAACTCTCCCTCTTTATTGAGAAACAAAAACAAATTTAAAGTCTAGGGAGGGAAAGCTAGAAAATCATCTAGTTCATGTCAGGAAGAATTATATTATTGGAGTAGCAGCAATGGTTTTGAAAAATGGAGGAGAATGGATTATTGTAGTAACAGCTCACATTTCTAAAAGGCTTTAAGCTTTACAATGAAGTAATTGCATGACACCAGCAGACAAAAGAGAACAGGATTGTTACAAGCGCAGAAGGAAGGAAACTAGAAAGTAATTCTAGAGATTAGGCTCAAGGCAAGGAAATTGAGACCTTGGGATATATATATTTGGAACTAGTTAATGGACCAGGCACAAAGAATAGTGATTCATGAATCAATATTCCTACCACTGCTTTCTTTCTGGACCATGTTCTGAGCAACAAAGAACTGATTTTGGGTTAGGTGTAATGAGAATCTTATAGGAAAGGGAAAACTGTTTTAGCATTTGTGATAGGGAAAGAGAGGAAATCTGGGCATGGTTTGATGTAAACCCTAGAATTTTGAAGAACAGATTTGAAAATATTCAAGGAAATGGTAGGAATTGTTTCATGGCCTAAGATTTTACAGGATACTCTAACATTACATTAACTGACACTTACATAGCAATTGTTCAGATTTACAAATATTTTCATTTTTAAGATGTATAAATAACTGGTTCAAATGTATAAGAATTACAGTCATTCTACAGGTGACAAAGGTATTTGACCATAAGCAATTCTCAAGATAATAAACTAAGCTATTTGTAATCACATATATTTATACCTATCAACATTGATTTTATATATATATATATATATAATGTATGTATCGATATAGATATATATCCATGTAGATATATGCTGCTTCAGATCTGAGAAAAATGCAAGTTAATGAAACCCTAAAGTTTTCTCTTATACCTAAGTAAACTTTTAAAGGAGTTGTAGAATAACCCAGCCATGTTAGAAAGCAATTTGAAACTTGTACATTCCCATTGTACATTCCAAATTGTGCATTCCCATTAATGCAATGATACCATTACTAGGCTTATACACAAAAGACATCAAAGAAAGCAAAAATAAATCTTAACGTACAAAAATAACTTTCCATCCAACATTGATGAAATCATTTACACAAGAAGAACTAATAAATTAATAAATATTTTAATTAATGCTGGTAAGATCTTACTCGAACATTTTTCTAGTTTTAAATATTATAATTATTTTATTTTATTTATTAGAGGCAGAATGCCATTGCAAAGAGATTCCCTTAACATCAGCCCATTCTACCCTCCCATTCCTAGACTGTTTTAGGTGTGAGGAAGCTTCCTTCTTTCTTTTCTTCTTTCTTTCTTTCCTTCTTTTCTTCCTTCCTTTCTTCCTTCTTCTTTTTCTTCCCTTCTTTATTTTTCCTTATAATGAGCCAAAGTATAACTCTATGAAACTTCTGTCTGTTGCTCCTAGTTCTCCCCTCTTATGGCAAACAGACAAACCAATCCCTCTTCTACACACACACACACACACACACACACACACACACACACACACACACACACACACACACGCATACACAAACCTGTCAAATATTTGAAGGTAGTGATCTTGATTTCTTAACCCTTTTCATCAGCAGGCTACTAAGTACCAGTTCCTTTAAATAATCATTGTATAAAATGGCTTCAAATTCTATTGTTAGCTTATTTTCACTTCTACCTTATTGCTATCCATTTTGAATGCCATGTCCACTTTAATTGGTTTGTTTTGACCTGCTCATATTAATGCAAATGTCTTCTACCTGAGATAGAGTATGGCAGGATATTTTGCCCCCAAGTTCCCTATGCCATAGCATAATACACATTCTTGGATGCTCCTGAATATGGAGAACATTTCTGTTCATTTTTTTTCATGTGAACTTCCATTTTCTGAAGGATATCATTTGCTTACAGTCAATGCTAAAATACAACACAATGTTTAAGAGAATAACAGGATATCCTATATGAATAGTAGTTGCCTTCTAGGGGTAATAGTCAGGACTTCAGAAACACAAGGGAGAGAATGAAAGGAAGTAACCATATAAACTAACTTTCTTAAGATTTCATACTTTTAAGTTCAAGAGGAAGTTGAAAGGATGATTCCGCACCTTAAACATCACCGGTGATAAGAAGCCAAAAGCATCCACAGCTGTTGTTCAATCAACATGCTTATTCCTGAAAGGAGAAAGGTGACTTGGAAAAAGGAACTGCCTCAGAAAGCCATAGGAAAGGTTAAAATAGTTGCATGGTATTTCAAACTCTTGCCAAAGACAAAAATAGATTCATCATTTTTCTAATTCTCTAGGGAAATGGACAGGTGATTGTAAGGTTCTGGCATAAACTTGTTTTGTAGCAGGGAGACAATAGCTTTGTGTCTGCCCCCACTCCCACCTAAGAAAACCTTGTACTACTCATAGATAGTCTATCCCATGTAAAATATGGAAAGAAGAATCAAAAGACATCTACTTGGGTAGTGATTAAAGAAAAAAGAAATTGTTTACAAGCATCAGAGTTACCAAGAAACAATCAAAAAAGTACTATATTTGAAGTTGGAAGATCTGGGATCAAAACCTTCTTTCCCACGTATAATTACTATGACCTTAGAAAGTTCTTACCTTGATTGGGTCTTAATTATTTTATATCTGAATTGAGTAGGATGGACTAAATTGCTTTTATGATCCCTTCCAGCTATAAGACTGTTAGCTTTTAAACCACATTTTTAAAAAAATGATCAGAGTTTTGAAGCATTCAATTACCCTGCATTTTTAGGGCTGATGAATGCTTACTCTATATTTTTAGGCAGAGGATTGACTTATTGCTCTCATTTTCTTCCAGAAAGCATGGCTTTCATTGCTAGAGAGTTGTCTAAATAAATAGAAAATCTGCAACCAAACAGAACACCAAGTAATATTGGTGCAAATTCCATCTTGCCTCGTTTCTGAGTGTTGTTGCAGTTGTTATTTTATGACAAAGGAGAAGGAAACATTAATTTGTTTTAGGTAAAGATATTGAGTATTGTAGATTTAGAGTCAAAAATAAACTATTAACTTACTCTCTGTTCTTAAAATGGTACAACTGGTGGCAAAAACAATAAAACAACTAAATGATAAAGTTGTTTTTCCTGCCTAACAGAAAGGAAGCATGTTGTAATGTCATGAAGGTTGTATCAGGAATAATAAGACATTAGTTATAGTCCTGTTATTGCTATTTTATAGCTATTTGGTATGAGCAAGGTAATTCTTATCTCTGGGACCTCAGTTTCTTCTTTGCAAAATGAGGATGTTGGATCAGATGGACTCTAAAATCCATCCATTTATATTAATAATTCTAAATCACATTTATTTTTAGTATCTACAACTTTTTTATCAGTCTACAAATATTTTTGTCTAATTGATTCACTCCTTTGATATGGTATCGATGGTAATCTAGTATTTTAGAGAATTGTTTCAATCAATCAATCAAAAACATTTAGTTAGAACTGTATTTGCTATGTACTAGACACTGTCTTAAATACTAGGAAAACAAAATATAAATATTTATATTCTAATTATTTTTCATAGTGTCCAAGTTTTTTCAATTCTGATGTACCATGATGACTACACAAAATCATCCAAATTGAAATCCATTTGTTTCCTTCCAATATTCATATATGATATAATTGATTTGGCCATGACCTCAAACAGTGTTGAAAGCCCATCAATGCTCTTTTCAGCCATATCTTCATCCAGAAGGTCTGCTTGCCTTTCCAAATTGAATGAGACAATCTTTGAATGATGAACACATAATATATCTCCAAACATATATTGAAGGCCTTTCCGACTTAAGAGGACCGATCAGAGCTATCAAAAATTCAGTCTTCTTCCACAAAGAGGTATAGAAAGAGGACTTTGCTTACAAAATATATTGAGTTTCTAATGTTTTTATTGAGGATTTGGATAAAATAATAGATGGCATGCTTATAAAATTTATGGATGATTCAAAATTGGATTGAAATAATTACTGTGTTGAATGATTGAGTCTAAGTCCAAGAGGATGAAATTTAATGATAATAAGAATATGGTCTTACACTTGAGTTTAAAATAGAAACTAAACAGTAAGGACAGACATTTATCTAGCCCACATGGGAAATCTTGTAAGATCTGGGGTTTCCATACACACACACACACACACACACACACACACACACACACACACACACATATATATATATATATATATGTATATATACATTATATATATATACATTACATCATGTCATATTACATCATATCACATGGTAATGTATTTTATAGAATCATGTCCTAGAGTAGTATAGCTAACATAGATAGTATTGCATGCAGCTAGGTGACACATTATATATAATAGACTTGAAGACAGGAAGACCTGAATTTAAATTCTACCTCAGGCACTTACTAGCTGTGTGACCTTGGGCAAATTTGCCTCAGTTTCCTTCATTCTAATGGAGAATATTCATGCAGAAGCCAGATGACCACATCTTCAATTTTTGCAAATGGAAGCCTGCTTCAAGTATGGATTAAACCAGATGATGAATTGGCCCCCTTCCAACTCTGTGATTTTATAATTGTGTGAAAACAACCATGAAAGACAAAGAAAATAAAGATATGAGTGGAAGGTCAATTTTCTGAGATGAATTTTTCTTTTTTCTCTCTGGGAGTCAGAGCTCATCCCAAATATTACTTAAGTGGCCTTCTCTATTCTCACAAATGGAACTGTTTCATCACAACTATTTCATCCTTTTCCAAATTTTATTTACCTCATATGTTCTTTAATTACCTCCTACATAGTTATTTTTCTCTCTTATTATTCCAAACCCCATTTGGAAAAGAAATATTAATACATTTATTTGTGTTTTAAGTGCTACATGTAGGGCCTAAAAATATTAAGTGCTTAATAAATGCTTTTTGATGGCTATTTATAAAAACATAGCTATAGAAGCACCATCTTTGACTATCTGTAATGTTGATGTCCACTAGAACATTTGTTCCATTTGGGAAAAGAGCAAGTTATATTGGGCTTGAAGATTTACCTCTTAGGTTCCTGTCAGGTCTAAATCCCATGATCCTATTTAATTATTGTATTTCTCTCTATACTTAAGAAAGTGCTCTTCATGTAATGTACCCTTAAAGAATGTTTGCAAATGAAGTCTTTCCAGTAAGCAAATTTCTCACCTTGCCTTTCCACCTCAAAGGCATCCTTACTTCTTCTCTCTCAATCCAATTAGTTACCAGGTCTCCCCAATTCCAACTCCAAAACATCTCTCACATCCACTCCTAATTGTTTCATCTACTTGATCTGATATAGATGGTACCAGAGTGTTTTAAAGAAGAATTGATTTCTCTTAAATCAACTAATAAATCAAAAATATCAATTTAATGCTGTAATACTCTTTCTGCTAAGTCAGCCAATAAGCTTTTATTAAACACCTGTTATTTGTCAGACACTGTGCTAAGAAAAGCAAAAACAAAAACAAAACAAAAAAGTCCTTGCTCTCAAGGAGTTAATACAATTAACACTCAGATACTTACCACAACTATCCTGGACTATTGCAACATCTTCCTAATTGATCCCCTCTCCAATCTATCCTCCATACTATAGCAAATATAGTCTTCCTAGAGCACAGATCTGATCATATCACTTTCCTTCAGGGCTTTGAGTGATTTTCAGATATCTCTAGGATAAAATATAAATTCTATGACTTGCCACTTAAAGCCATTCTCAGTCTGGTTCCAAATAACTCTTCTAAGCTTATTACCTATTCCTTTCTTCTTTGCTCTTTACATTTCAATCAAACTAGTCTATTTGTTGTTCCTTTGACATGATGTTCCATCTTCTAATTCTAAACCTTTTATAAGCTATTCACCATGACTGGAATACACTCTCTCCTCATTTCTGCCTCATATAATTTCTAGCTCCCTAAACAATTCATGTTCCACCTTTATGGGAACTTTCTATTCTCTTTAATAGTTAATGCTCTGTTCTGCCTTCCCAAATTATCATGGATATAGTTACCTTTTTACTTACTTTGTCTTCCTACTGCCCCAGGCTCGGATTGTTTTTATTTTGTCTTTGTATTTTCTCCTCTTAGGACAATGTTTTATATATACTGTACTGCACCTAATAATTAATAAGTAACCAGAAAGAATTTATTAAGTGCTGTCTGCAGTGGGGATAAAAATAGTAAGAGCTAAACAGCTTCTGCCCTCAAAGAAAGTACATGCTATTGAAAGAACTTAGTGGTTTCAGGAGGCAGAGAGGAAAAGAAAAATCTATGGCACAGACTATTTAGACATAGAAAAGAGATATGGAAGATCATATACAGCTAACAGCAAGGAGCTCAACTTGATTTGTGTGTAGAGTATCTGAAGGGGGATCTCATATCATTATCATAGAAAGGCAGTAAATGCATATTGTATTGGACTACATGAAGTTAAAGCCTAAGAGCTTTCCCTCCATAGTTCTCAGAGGGGAAGAGACTCAGTGTCAAATATGTTCTGAAATTTTATAGAACAATAGATCTCACTTTCTACTGGGAACAAGAGAATCAGCACTATTTTTTATATGCTAAACCTTGTAAAATACATATTGGCTCCAGTAGTCTCCAGATGCCAGATTTTAGGTGGAACATTAGTGGAGAATTTTTAATGAAAAGTAAGTAGTGAGCCCAACTTTAATGTTGTAAGACCTATGAAAGGTACTGAGAACTTTCATACCTCATAAAGGGTAGAGTGAAACAATCTTTTTATCTGTAGTATAACTGAGCACTATTCTGGACTAATATCTTGAGACTCTGAAAAGGCTTGGACAGAGTGCAGAAGATTCTTCATGCTGCCTAAAGTCTATGAAATGAAGAAAATATAGTAACATTCACAATTCTTGTTATGTCTGTCATGAAAAAGATTGATCAGACGACTCAGAAAGTTTAATACACAATTAATAAAGTGCTTTGGTGAAGTCACCAACCCATTCTTTTCTGTGGAGACTGTCTAGACAAATGTCTCAACTTCTACCTCTTGGGCTAAAAAGAATATTTTAAAGAAGCATAGAGGAAAGAATACCAAAATTACAGCAAATTGAACAGGCAAATCATGATAGTCTATTATTATTCTGTCAGGCAATATGCAGACTTTTTCTGTCCCATTCGTGAGCACTGAAATTTAGCCAAAACTAAACTGAAAGGGACACACATGTAATTGAAATCAATTATTGAGGCTGCCATTACTGTGAAAACCTCACTGACTTACCCACAAAGTAAGACATAGTCTTTTTAAAATGTTTTCATTTTCCGGCCATTAACAGGCCTACATATAAATAGGTTTAAATTTTTCTAACACCTAGAAAATAAGGTATGATATCAGCAATAAACATTGTTATAGTATAGTAACATCTTGATATAATTATAGTACCTTGCAGTTGTTTTTTTTTTTCAGTTGTTTTAGTTGTGTATGACTCTTTGTGAACTTATTTGAGGTTTTCTCAACAAAGATAGTGGAGTGGTTTGATATTTCCTTTTCCAGTTCATTTTACAGATGAGGAAACTGAAGAAAATAGGATTAAATGATTTACCTAGGATCATATTCTAGCATGTGTCTAAGGCCAGGTTTGAACTCAGGAGGATGAGTCTTCTTGACATCAGGCCTGACCTGATGCTCCATCTATTCCATCACCAACTGCCCCAGTAAAAGATAAATTAATAATAATAATCTATAAAATAGTAACAGCTCAATATAATTATAGTTGCTCATAGTTACATTGAGCTTTAAGAGTTATAAAAATACTTACATAAAATATATTCATGATATACACATATACATTAAATACACGTACATATATTTATGGAATGATTATATAATTTCATATATACTCTATATGTATAGAAGGACCATGTATATATATATATATACACACATATAATCTCACTTGATTCTTACAACCCTTTGAAGTATGAATTATTACATTCATTTTGTAGGTGAGGAAAAGGATCTAGAAGTTAAATGGTTTATTCATTCTCATAGAGTTGGAAAATATCATAAGCAACATTTAAGTTCAGATCTTCTTCACTTCAAGTTAATTTCACACCTCAGAGACTAAAACATTGGATTTTAGCATCAGAAGACCTCGGTTCTAAGTCTCAATTTAGCCATTTAATAAATATCTACTTTGGGCCAAATATTGCCTTCTCCTGAAGTGCCCTGTTACTTTTTTTTAATTTTGCTGAGGCATTTGGGGTTAAGTGACTTGTCCAGGGTCACACAACTGGGAAGTGTTAAGTGTCTGAAACCAGATTTGAACTCAGGTCCTCCTGATTTCAGGGTTGGGGCTCTATTCCCAGCACCACCTAGCCACCCCTCACTTTTATTTTCTTATAAAATGAAAAACTCGACTGTATCATAAGATATAAATCTATGAGACCCTAAATGTCATCTCATACAAACTTCTCATATATACAAGAGATATGCACGATTCTTGGCTCATCAAGAAGGCAAATAAGATTCAATTCTTCCCTGACAATAATCCCAAGCACTTCTGCAATGTCCTGAAGACTTTATGCACCAAAGATCTCTGGTACATTTCAAGTACTCAGTGCTGATGGAGCCACTAATCAGTGATAAGGATATGAAGCTGGAGATATGACTGAACACTTCCATGGTGTTCTTAACAGACCATTATCAACTAATGCTAAAGCCACTTACATGCTTCAGGTTGTAATCAGTTTCTCTCTAGATGAAATTCTAATTAAAGAAGAGATATTGAATGTCATCAAGTTCCTCTCAAGTGGCAAAGCACCTAGTGCTGACTCCATGCCAGCAGAGATCTGGATTATATAGCAAGAGAAAGTCATCTCCAGGAATTTCAGGATTATTCTATTGTCCATTTCTATAAAGGAAAAGAAAACAGGCTGTCTTGGGACAAACAAAGAGGGGTCTCTCTTAATAGTTGCTGCAAGATCCTAAGAGTCATCTTTAATTGGCTGATTAGTCATCTGAAAGATGGTCACCTACCTGAGAGTCAGTGTGGTTTTGGAAAGGGATGTTTGTTACTTGACAACTCCAGGAGATATGCTGGGAACAGAACAGAAGTTTATGCAACTATCAGTGATCTGACCAAAGCCTTTGATACTTCTGGTCATGAAGCCTTATGGAAGATCATGGCAAAATGTGGCTAATATACAGCATTTTCATGATGGCAGGCTTGCTTGGGCTCTGGATAATAAGCAATGCTCTTGTATTTCCCAGTAACCAAAGAAGTGAAGCAGGGCTGTTTGCTTGCTGTCATGCTTTTTACATAATATTTTCAGCAATGTTGTTAGATGCCTACAAGGATAATGAAAACAGCTTCAAAGTCAACAATCACATTTTTATTGTAGTAAGTTTATTTATTTTTAATACACATTGCTTTATGAATCATGTTGGAAGAGAAAATTGGAGCAAAAGGGAAAAGCCATGGGAGAGAGAAAAATAAAACAGAAAAAAGAAGTGAACATAGCATGTGTTGATTTACGTTCAGTCTCCTTAATTTTTTTTTCTGGATACAGATGGCATTTTCTGTCCAAAGTCTAGATCACTGAACTACTAAGAACCAAACCTTTCCTAGTTGATCATTGCACATTTTTGCTGTTATTGTGTACAATGTATTCCTGGTTCTGCTCACTTCACCCAGCATCAGTTCATGAAAATCTTTCCAGGTCTTTCTTAAATCAGCCCGCTGATCATTTCTTATGGAACAAAAATATTCCATTAACTTCATGTACCACAGCTTATTCAACCATTCCCCAACTGATGGGCATCCACTCCTTTTTAAATTCTTTGCTACTACAAAAAGAACTGCTGCAAACATTTTTTGCGGGTCCTTTTCCCTCTTTTATGATTTCCTGGTGATATAGATTCAGTAATGTCAAGGATATGAACAATTTGATAGCCTTTTGGGCATAGTTCCAGATTGTTCTCCATAATGATTGAATCATTTCCCAAGTCCACCAGCAGTGCATTAGTGTCCAGTTTTCCGACATCCCTTCCAACATTTGTCATCTTTTCCTGTCACCTTAGCTAATCCGAGAGGTGTGAGATGGTACCTCAAAGTTGTTTTAATTTGCATTTCTCTAATCAATAATGATTTAGAGAATTTTTTTCATATGACTATAGATGGCTTTAATTTCATCATATGAAAACTGTCTGTTTATAGCTTTTGACCATTTATCAACTGGAGAATGACTTGTATTCTTATAAATTGGACACAGTTTTTAATATATTTTAGAAATGAGCAACGTTATCAGAAATACTAGCTATAAAGAGTTATTTCCCCCAGCTTTGCAACTACCACATTAATGGCAAATTAGTTAACTTGGAAAGGTTTTGTGACCTTTGTAGCCAAGGCTAAAATAGCAGGAGATTTGGTGTATTCCTTTTTGTTTGCAGATTTTTGTGCATTCAAAGCAGCCTCTGAGATTGAGATGCAAGAGCATGGATTGATTTTCTGCTGCTTGTGTTAAATTTGGCCTAATAAGTAGCATCAAGAAAACAAGTTCTCTACCAGCAAGCACTGCTTTCTATACATGGAACCATTGGTTACAGTAAATAGAGATATTTTGAATGCTATGGATAAGTTCATTTATTTTGGCAATATACTTTCCACGGATGTACACATAGATGCATTGCTAGAGCTAGCTTAGTGTTTGGAATCTCTGAAGGAAAATGTGGTAGAGAAGGCGTATTAGACTGCCTACCAAATTGAAGGTCTAAAGAGCCATTGTGCTGACCTCATTGTTGTATGCTTATGAAACTTGTACAGTACCATGTCAGGAAACTGAATTGCTTCCATGTAAATTATCTTAGGAAGATTCTAAAGATTACTTGGCAAGAAAAAACACTGGATACTGAAGTCCTTTCTCAAGCTGAACTACCAAGCATTCAAACTCTACTGGAGAAAGTACAACTCTGATGGGCTGGCCATGTTCAAATGCCAAAAATACATTTGCCTAAAAGACTAATTTACAGAGAATTCACACAAGTCAAGTTCTCATATGGATCTCAGAAGAAGCAATAAAATAACACTTTCTTTTTTAAAAAATATTTTTAATTTTAAAATGTTTATAATGACAACCTTTTATTTTTCAAAATACATGCAAAGATAGTTTTCAACATTAATCCTTACAAAACTTTGTGTCCCTTTTTAAAATTTGATTTCTCTTTTTTTATTAAAGCTTTTTATTTACAAAACATATATATGGGTAATTTTTCAACACTGACTCTTGCAAAGCTTTCTGTTCCAGATTTTTCCCTCCTTACCCCCACCCCCTTCCCTAGATGGCAGGTAGACCAATACATGTTAAATATGTTAAAATATTTGTTAAATCCAATATATGTATACATATTTATGCGGTTATCTTGTTCCACAAGAAAAATTAGATCTAGAAAGAAAAAAAAACCTGAGAAGGAAAAAAATGCAAGCAAACATCAACAGAAAGCATAAAAATGCTATGTTGTGACCCATACTCAGATCCCACAGTCTTCTTTCTGGGTGTAGATGGCTTTCTTCATCACTGAACAATTGGAACTGGTTTGAGGCAATTCTTTGTTGCAGAGAGCCATGTCCATCAGAATTGATCATCATATAGTCTTGTTGCTGTGTATAATGATCTCCTGGTTCTGCTCATTTCACTCAGCATCGGTTCATGCAAGTCTCTCCAGGCCTCTCTGAGATCATCCTTCTGGTTGTTTCTTATAGAACAATGATATTCCATGACGTTCATATACCATAATTTATTCAGCCATTCTTCAATTGATGGGCATCCATTCAGTTTCCAGTTTCTAGCCACTACAAAAAGGGCTGCCACAAACATTTTTGCACATATGGGTCCCTTTCCCTCCTCTAAGATTTCTTTGGGATATAAACCCAGTGGAAACACTGTTGGGTCAAAGGGATGCACAGTTTGATAGCTTTTTGAGCATAGTTCCAAATTGCTCTCCAGAATGTATCAGTGTCCCAGTTTTCTGACATCCCCTCCAACATTCATCATCTTTTCTTGTCATCTTAGCCAATCTGACGGGTTTGTAGTGGTATTTCAGAATTGTCTTAATTTGCATTTTTCTGATCAATAGTGATTTGGAGCACCTTTTCATATGACTAGAAATAGTTTCAATTTCTTCATCTGAAAATTTTCTGGTCATATGCTTTGACCATTTATCAATTGGAGAACGGGCTGAATTCTTATAAATTTGGGTCAATTCTCTATATACTTTTAAAATGAGGTCTTTATCAGAACCCTTGAAAGTAAAAATGTTTTCCCAGTTTATTGCTTCCCTTCCAATCTTGTCTGCATTAGTTTTGTTTATACAAAGACTTTTTAACTTAATATAATCAAAATTATCTATTTTGTGATCAATAATGGTCTCTAGTTCTTTGGTCACAAATTCCTTCCTCCTCCACAGATCTGAGAGGTAAACTATCCTATGTTCTTCTCATTTGTTTATAATATCATTCTTTATGTCTAGATCATGAATCCATTTCGACCTTATCTTGGTATGTGGTATTAGGTCTGGGTCGATATCTAGTTTCTGCCATATTAATTTCCAATTTTCCCAGCAGTTTTTGTCAAATAGTGAGTTCTTATCCCAAAAGCTGGGGTCTTTGAGTTTGTCAAACACTAGCTTACTATAGTCCATTGACTATTTTGTCCTGTGAACTTAACCTATTTCACTGATTTACTATTCTCAAAACTTTGTGTCCCATATTTTTCTCTCTTCATCTCCCCTTCCCCTGTCTCCTAGACAGTAAGGAATACAATATAGGTTGAACATGTGCAATTTCTCTAAACATACCTCTACACTTATCTTGTTGCACAAGAAAAAAAAATCAGACCAAAAAGGAAAAAATGAGAAAGAAAAAAAAGCAAGCAAACAACAAAAACAAAAGTGAAAATGCCATATTGTGATTCAGTCCCCATAGTCCTCTCTTTGGATACAGATGATTCTTTCTATCACAAGTCTGTTGGGAATTGGCCTGAATCACCTCACTGCTGAAGAGCCAAGTCCATCATAATTGTTCATCACATAATCTTCTTGTTGCTGTGGACAATGTTCTCATAATTCTACTCACTTCACTTACCATCAGATCATGTCTCTCCAGGCTTTTCTGAAATCAGCCTGCTGATCATTTCTTATAGAATAATATTCTATACTATCCATATACCATAATTTATTCAAGCCATACTCCAACTGATGAGCATCCACTCAGTTTCCAGTGCCTTGCCACTTCAAAAAGGGATACCACATGAGTTTTTTGCACATGTTGGTCCTTTTCCCTTTTTTATGATACCTTTGAAATACAGATCCAGTAGAGCTGGCTCAAAGGGTATATACAGTTTTAGGCAAAAAGGATACTATCAATGCCTTTCTGAAGAGCTTTGAAACCAATTGCATAATGTGGATTGGCAAAAGATTTCCTGGAATGGCATTCTTGCATCAAAGAAGATGCTTTACCCCATAAGCAAAGCAGAATAATAGAAGAACAAAGAAATGTGAGCTGTACAACTCCAGAGCCACTTCCACGCTAATGAAACACTTGTGCCTTACCTGTGATTGTACCTTCTAAATTCTTAATGGATTGCTTGACCTTACTCTGAACGTACCTTCCCCTGATGTCATTGGTTTTCTGTGAAAATGAAGGACAAAAACCAAAAATACTAAGGGAAGTGAAATGATTTGTCTAATATAAATCTCTAAGAAGTAGCAAAGCTGAGATTTTTTCACCATTTCATGTTTCCTCCTTTTCTAATGTCTCTTCTACTAATATTCTATGATTCTCATTCTGGGGGATGGAATAGGGAGAGAAAGAAGGACTGTCACAAGCACTACTCTTTCTTATATCCCAGAATGGAAATAGTTGGTTCAATGTAGGTTTCCCTTTATTTGTTTCTTTATTTTGGGGAACCACATCTGCTTTGACAGAGGCTATAGTCATTGATTCCTGGCATTTTTGTTGCTGTGGAAAAAAGGAGGCAAGCAGGCTCAGAAGGAATGTTTACAATGGGCAAGGTGCCTCCAACAAATGCAAACAGGCAAAAGGCATTTCATGTCCACATGTCACCATGCCATGCCATATTGGTTTTCCTGTTTCAAGAATCCCCAGAGAATTACAGTGGAAAGTTTTTAGAGACTTATTCTGGATGGTGCTAAAGGAAGAATGTATTCAGGGAGTTGAGTGGGAAAGAACACATGGACTGAAAATTTTGCCAAAGCTGAAAATTAATTCCTTAATGAAGTTTCAGTATTTTTTTCAAAGTAACCAGCATAATAAATGTGCTTGTGATCATGATAGTGACAGGGTGGCAGTGGGTGGGACATTGTTAGTGACAATAATTGTTGATAACCAAAAAAAATGTATATTGTAGAACACTGGAAAGAGCCCTTGACAATGAGTTAGGTGGATTTGGTTCATATCTCAGCCCTAAAATTTAGTAACTCTATGTTAAGGTGCGTCATGCTCTAAGCCTCATTTTTCCCTCTGTAAAATGAAAATAATAATGCCTCTGATATTTACCTTGTTGTGAGGAAAAGAGTTTTTAAATTGCAACTGTTATTAGGAAAGCTGGGGAAGATGAGTTTTCCCTAAAATTTGTATTGATCATTTGAAAGTTTTCAAAGCACTTTATTTAAAATAACTCTGTGAGCTTAGGAGTCCTCATTTTAGCAAACCAAACTTCTAAGGATCTGAGAGATTGGGGTGATCTATTTATTACAACACACTTCAGAAGTGTCCAAGGTAGGATTCTAACTCTGATCTTCTGGCACCAACCCTAAAATTTTATCCCAAGGAATGGGGCACAGTAGGGTTAAGCCCCTGTGCTTAATATATATGACTTATAATTTTTCAATGTAAGCATTTATACCTTTAAAATTAGAAAAGACTACAGAGGAAGGCTTGATTGTTTTTGTGGATTGCCTAGCCTTGTGAAAATAGCAGGGAAAAAAATGTTAGTAATGCAAATTAAACTTAAAAATGTATTCTCTGAACACTTTTTACCTGGAAAGTCAGTTGTTAAGCATCTATTAAGATACTTCTCTGTACGTATGTGTATGTATGTGTGTGTGGAGGGGTGACTCTCTGAAAAAGTATTTACTGAGAGGAAACTTCCCTGAGTAACTGGTGTAATACAGAGAAGGGATAAAAAAAAACAGACAGTTAGTTTTCTTCAAGTATCTGAAGACATATGAAGTAGAAGAGAGATTACACTTGTTCTGTTCACCTCCAGAGACCAGCCCAGATAACAATAGGTAGACACTGAACACAAGTTGATTTAAGAAACAGTTTCCTTATGATTAAACCTGTCCAACATTGGAATGGGCTACCTGAGGAGTTAGTGAGTTGGACATCACTGGAAATGTTCAAGCAGAGGTTGAGTTGCTACCTTTCAAGTATATCATAGAAGGATATCCAACTGGGAGCAGCAAATTGGATTTTCTAGGACCAAAGGTCATTTCTAACTCAGATTCTAGAACTCTATTAGTCCTTAGGTCTGCCATCTGGTAAAGACACATTTCCTGTCTTCAGAAGCACATGCTTTGAAAGAATAGACTTTGATTACTTATGGCTTCCTGAACTCCTAAGGGTGAGGGGAAGCAGGAGTGGGGAGAGAAGAGATTTTCCTCCTTTTGCCCTCTTGTCACCTATTCTATAGTTAAAGATACCAATCATTATTATTTGCTATTGTCATGTGATTCACCATGACATAAATATGAACTAAAATATAGAACATGCTAAAATAACTTAAACATTCAATTTTCCTAGCTCTGGAATATTTTCATTTCTAATCTTATTCTTTTGTTCTTCTTTGCCTCACTTGGATAGTTCTATTTCCAATATTTATTATGTTTGTAATTGGTCTGAATAAAATCTTCCTAAGATCCTATTTTGAAATACGTTTGGCTGGATCTTGTATTATTCAAAGACAATAGACGGGCCTACTATCAGTAACAAGCTCAAGTTACCTTAAAAATAAAGTATGTATTTTAATGTATTATCCAAAAATTCAAAGCAAAATAGATCCTCCTTTTCTTGACTTTCAACCTAATTTAAAAATACATATCCTAAAGTCTAGATGTAGTAGATGGCAGTAAAATTCTTTTTTTTCTTTTAAAAAAAAATTTAAGTTCTGCCTGGTAAAGTTAGTTCAAGTGATTATTTTTAACCTTTCTTTCTAAAATAAAAATTTTACTCACTGATGAGATTATATAGAAACTTTTAGAATACAAAAATAACTTATAGCATTTATATTTATGAAAATTTATACCTGGTTCTCCTTGTTCTGTGCTCAATATAATTAGTACAGTCCTATGAGCCTAGATGTCAGGGTTCTATTTTTGACTCTACTACTAAGTTACACTAAAATTTTGATTGCTGACCACATGCCTTTCTGGATCTGAGATTTTTTTTCAATGAATAATGGATTCACCCTCAAACCAACAACATATGAAGCCTCTAGACTGATTTTGAAGCAAAAAAATCCACAATATCTGGAGGACAACACGATTTTAGAAGAAGATACTCTGGAAGAACTTCAAAACAGGTCTGTCTTAATTGGGCAGGGGGTGGTCTGCTGAACCCAGACTGTAGCACAGGGAGACCAGGGAAGGGAGCCAGAGCAGGACGCTGGAACAGGAGTCGAAACAGGAGTGGGAGCGTTGTGCTTTTCACACACCTGAGAGTCTTCTGCGGGCCTCTTGGGCCAATCTGTCCTGATTGTGGGCAGGTGGTTTGGAGGGTCTGCCTTATGTGGGGGGTAGATTGTGAACCACTGAACCCCTGATGAGCATCGGACCTAGCTGCCATTAGACAGCACTCTAGGGCGATCAATCAGTAGGACTGATCAGCACCTGAAATAATTCAATCAGCAGAACTGCCCCAGGGTGAACTAAAGCAGAACTGCCAGCACCTGACATAATTCAATCAGCAGAACTGCCCAGTACCTGAAATAACTCAATCAGCAGAACTGCCCCAGGGCAAATTAAAGCAGCTGTCCCACCTTTGCCTTAAACAGACCTCATACCTCAAAAAAAAAAAAAATGAATAAAAAACCACAAAGAGCTCTCACCATAGACAATTTTTATGGAGAGAGGGAAGAACAGACCTCAAATCCTGAGGCCCCTAAAGGTAAAGCAACTCCAGAAAAAGCCCCAAAGAGAGACATAAACTGGTCTCCATGTCACAAGGCTTTCTTTGAAGATTGCATAAAAAATCTTAAAAGAGACTTAGAAGAAACATGGGGAAATGAAATGAGATCACTGCAAAATAAAATAGAAAAAATGGAAAAAGAATGCAATGAACAAAAAAAATCTAATTGGTCAATTGCAAAAGGAACTAAAAACAGTAACTGAAGAAAATAAGACATTAAAAATTAGAATCGAACAATTGGAAATGAATGACTCATCAAGACTTCAAGAATCAGTCAAACAAAAACAAAAAAATGAAAAGATAGAGAAAAACATGGAATATCTCCTAGGAAAAACAACTGACCTGCAAAATAGATCTAGGAGAGACAATCTAAGGATTATAGGGCTTCCTGAAAGCCATGATGAAAAAAAGAACCTAAGCACTATCTTCCAGGAAATCGTAAAAGAAAACTGCCCTGATATTTTAGACCCAGAAGGCAAAATACTTATTGAAACAATGCACCGATCACCTCCTGAAAGAAACCCAGAAATTAAGTCCCCCTGAAATATCATGGCTAAATTCCAGAACTATCATACCAAGGAAAAGATATTACAAGAAGCCAGAAAGAAACAATTTAAATATCAGGGAGCCACAATTAGGATCACACAGAACCTAGCAGCTTCTACTCTGAAGGATCAAAGGGCCTGGAATCAGATATTCCGAAGGGCAAAGGAACTTGGATTACAGCCAAGAATAAATTACCCAGCGAGAATGAGCATTATCTTCCAGGGAAGAAGATGGTCATTCAATGATATAGGAGAATTTCACCTATTTCTACTGAAAAGACCAGAACTGAACAAAAAATTTGATCTACAAACACAGAACACAAGAGAAACATAAAAAGGTAACAAGAAAAAAAAAAACTCTTGAGAACTATATTTATGTTATAGATATAGAATGAGGGTTGATTTTATGAATCTATTATTACATTATGATTATGATATGATTACTGTGATCTTATGATTATTATGATATGATTATTGTGATTTTATGATTATTATGATATGATAAACTGAAAAAGAAATTAGAGGTAGAAAAGGGATAACACTGGAAGAAGAGGAAAAGGAAGTAAAATAAGGGAAATTACATCACATGTAGAGGCAAAGAAAATCTATAATGATTGAGGGGGAAAAAGGGAGAGGAATGAGAATTTGGTTAATCTCCATCTCATCAGATTTGGCTCAGAGGAAATAATGGACGTACTTATAAGGAAACAGGAGGGAAAGGGGGAAAAAGAGGGTGGGTGGGGCTCTAAAGGGGAAGGATGTTTGAGGGAAGTGGTTATCAAAAGCAAAATAGTAGGGAGGAGGGAAAGGGGATAAGAAAGAGAAAAGCATAAGCTAGGGTAAATAAGATGGCAGGAAATACAGAATTAGTTATTTTAACTGTGAATGTGAATGGAATGAACTCTCCCTTAAAGCAGAAGCAGATAGCAGAGTGGATTAAAAACCAGAATCCAACAATATGTTGTATACAAGAAACACATCTAAAACATAGAGATACATACAGGGTGAAGGTAAAAGGCTGGAGCAGCATCTATTATGCTTCAGGTGAACAAAAAAAAGCAGGGGTAGTAATCCTGATCTTAGACCAAGTAAAAGCAAAGATAGACTTAATTAAAAGAGACAAAGAAGCAAATTATATCTTCCTAAAGGGTATCATAGATAATGAAGCAATATCAATACTAAACATATATGCACCAAGTGGTATAGCATGGAAATTCCTAGAGGAAAAGTTCAGAGAAATGCAAGAAGAAATAGACAGCAAAACTATAATAGTGGGGGATCTCAACCTCCCTCTCTCAGAACTTGATAAATCAAACCACAAAATAAATAAGAAAGAAGTTAAGGAGGTAAACAAAATGTTAGAAAAGTTAGGTATGATAGATCTTTGGAGGAAATTAAATGGAGACAGAAAGGAGTTTACTTTTTTCTCAGCAGTCCATGGAACTTATACAAAAATTGACCATGTGTTAGGACACAAAAACCTCAAAATCAAATGCAGGAAGGCAGAAATAGTAAATGTATTTTTTTCAGATCATGACAGAATAAAAATCACATGCAATATAAGGCCAGGAGAAAATAGACCAAAAAACCAATTGGAAACTAAATAATATTATCCTAAAGAATGAATAGGTGAAACAGCAAATTACAGACACAATTACTAATTTCATCCAAGAGAATGACAATAATGAGACAACATACCAAAATTTGTGGGATACAGCCAAAGCAGTAATAAGGGGAAATTTTATATCTCTAGATGCTCATTTGAATAAAATAAAGAGAAAATCAATGAATTGGGCTTACAACTAAAAAAGGTAGAGAAAGAACAAATTAAAAACCCCCAATCAAATACCAAACTTGAAATCCTAAAAATAAAAGGAGAGATTAATAAAATTGAAAGTAAAAAAAACTATTGAATTAATAAATAAAACTAAAAGTTGGTTTTATGAAAAAACCAACAAAATAGATAAACCTCTAGTTAATTTAATTAGAAAAAGGAAAGAGGAAAATCAAATTGTTAGTCTCAAAAATGAAAAGGGAGAACTTTCCACCAATGAAGAGGAAATTAGAGCAATAATCAGGAGTTACTTTGCCCAACTTTATGCCAATAAATTTGATAACCTAAGTGAAATGGAGGAATATGTACAAAAATATAGATTGCCCAGATTAACAGAAGAGGAAATAAATTACTTAACTAGTCCCATTTTAAAAAAAGAAATAGAACAAGTCATTAATCAACTGCCTAAGAAAAAATCCCCAGGACCAGATGGATTTATGTGTGAATTCTACCAAACATTTAAAGAACAATTAACTCCAATATTATATAAACTATTCAAAAAAATAGGGAATGAAGGACTCCTACCAAACTCCTTTTATGACACAGACATGCTACTGATACCTAAACCAGATAAAACAAAAACAGAGAAAGAAAATTATAGACCAATCTCCCTAATGAATATTGATGCAAAAATCTTAAATAAAATATTAGCAAAGAGATTACAGAAAATCATTCCCAGAATAATACACCATGACCAAGTAGGATTTATACCAGGAATGCAGGGATGGTTCAATCTTAGGAAAACTATTAACATAATTGACTATATTAATAACCAAATTAACAAAAAAATATGATAATCTCAATAGATGCAGAAAAAGCATTTGATAAAATCCAACATCCATTCCTATTAAAAACATTAGAGAGTATAGGAATTAACGGACTTTTCTTTAAAATAGTCAGTAGCATCTATTTAAAACCATCAGCTAGCATCATATGTAATGGTGATAAACTGGAACCATTCCCAATAAGATCAGGGGTGAAACAAGGTTGCCCACTATCACCATTATTATTCAATATAGTATTAGAAATGCTAGCCTTGGCAATAAGACAAGAAAAAGAGATTAAAGGAATTAGAGTAGGTCATGAGGAAACCAAATTATCACTCTTTGCAGATGATATGATGATCTACTTAGAGAACCCTAGAGAATCAACTAAAAAATTATTAGAATTAATCCACAACTTTAGCAAAGTTGCAGGATACAGAATAAATCCACATAAATCTTCAGCATTTTTATACATCACGAACAAAATGCAACAGCAAGAGATACAAAGAGAAATTCCATTCAAAATAACTATCTATAATATAAAATATTTGGGAATATATCTGCCAAGGGAAAGTCAGGATCTATATGAGCAAAACTACAAAACACTCTCCACACAAATAAAGTCAGATCTAAA